>CAWUFW010020863.1:0-138326 GCA_963921515.1 Calotriton arnoldi
AAAAGTGCAGAAAGAGCCAAAAGAGGTACATAAAGAGACAACAGGGGTGCAGAAAGAAGCAAGACAGGTGCAGAAAGAAGAATGGAAAGTGCAGAATGAAGCAACAGAGGTGCAGAAAGAGGCAAGAGAAGTGTAGAAAGGAGCAAGTGAGGTGCAGAAAGAGCCAACAGAGGTGCAAAAAGAGGCAAGAGAGGTGCAGAAACAGGCAAGAGAAGTGCACAAAGAGGCAAGAGAATTGCTGAAAGAAGCAACATGGTTGTAGAAAGAAGCAAGAAAAGTGCAGAAAGAGGCAAGTGAGATGCAAAAACAGGCAGGAAAGGTACAGAAAGAGGGAAGATGAGTGCAGAAAGAGACAACAGGGGGTGCAGAAAGAAGCAAATGAGGCGCAGAAAGAGGAAACAGATGTGCAGAAAGAGTGAAGAGAGGTGAAGAAAAAGGCAAGAAAAGTGCAGAAAGAGGCAAAAGAGGTACATAAAGAGACAACAGGGGTGCAGAAAGAAGCAAGACAGGTGCAGAAAGAAGCATGGAAAGTGCAGAATGAAGCAACAGGGGTTCAGAAAGAGACAAGAGAAGTGCAGAAACAGGCAAGAGAAGTGCACAAAGAGCCAAGAAAAATGCTGAAAGAAGCAACCGAGTTGTAGAAAGAAGCAAGAAAAGTGCAGAAAGAGGCAAGAAAGGTGCACATAGAAGCAAGAGCAGTGCAGAAAGAACCAACAGAGGTGCAGAAAGAGGGAAGAGGGGTGGAGTGAGAGGCAAGAGGGGTGCAGAAAAAGGTAGGATGGGTGCACAAAGAGGCAAGAGAGGTACAGAAAGAGGCAGGAGGGGTGCATAAAGAAGCAAGACAGGTGCAGAAAGAAGCATGGAAAGTGCAGAATGAAGCAACAGGGGTGCTGAAAGAGGCAAGTGAAGTGCAGAAACAGGCAAGAGAAGTGCAGAAAAAGGCAAGAAAAGTGCAGAAAGAGGCAAAAGAGGTACATAAAGAGACAACAGGGGTGCAGAAAGAAGCAAGACAGGTGCAGAAAGAAGCATGGAAAGTGCAGAATGAAGCAACAGGGGTGCAGAAAGAGGCAAGAGAAGTATAGAAAGGAGCAAGTGAGGTGCAGAAAGAGCCAACAGAGGGGCAAAAAGAGGCACGAGAGGTACAGAAATAGGCAAGAGAAGTGCACAAAGAGGCAAGAGAATTGCTGAAAGAAGCAACAGAGGTGTAGAAAGAAGCAAGAAAAGTGCAAAAAGAGGCAAGTGAGATGCAAAAACAGGAAGGAAAGGTACAGAAAGAGGGAAGACGAGTGCAGAAAGAGACAACAGGGGTGCAGAAAGAAGCAAATGAGGTGCAGAAAGAGGCAACAGACGTGTAGAAAAACGCAAGAAAAGTGCAGAAAGAGGCAAAAGAGGTACATAAAGAGGCAACAGGGGTGCAGAAAAAAGCAAGACAGGTGCAGAAAGAAGCATGGAAAGTGCAGAATGAAGCAACAGGGGTGCAGAAAGAGGCAAGAGAAGTGTAGAAAGGAGCAAGTGAGGTGCAGAAAGAGCCAACAGAGGTGCAAAAAGAGGCAAGAGAGGTGCAGAAACAGGCAAGAGAAGTGCACAAAGAGGCAAGAGAATTGCTGAAAGAAGCAACAGAGGTGTAGAAAGAAGCAAGAAAAGTTCAGAAAGAGGCAAGTGAGATGCAAAAACCGGCAGGAAAGGTACAGAAAGACGGAAGAGGAGTGCAGAAAGAGACAAAAGAGGTGCAGAAAGAAGCAAATGAGGTGCAGAAAGAGGCAACAGACGATGCAGAAAGAGGGAAGAGAGGTGCAGAAAAAGGCAAGAAAAGTGCAGAAAGAGGCAAAAGAGGTACATAAAGAGACAACAGGGGTGCAGAAAGAAGCAAGACAGGTGCAGAAAGAAGCATGGAAAGTGCAGAATGAAGCAACAGGGGTGCAGAAAGAGGCAAGAGAAGTGCAGAAACATGCAAGAGAAGTGCACAAAGAGGCAGAAGAATTGCTGAAAGAAGCAACAGAGGTGTAGAAAGAAGCAAGAAAAGTGCAGAAAGAAGCAACTGAGATACAAAAACAGGCAGGAAAGGTACAGAAAGAAGGAAGACGAGTGCAGAAAGAGACAACAGGGGTGCAGACAGAAGCAAATGAGGTGCATAAAGAGGCAACAGACGTGCAGAAAGAGGGAAGAGAGGTGCAGAAAAAGGCAAGAAAAGTGCAGAAAGAGGCAAAAAAGGTACATAAAGAAACAACGGTTGCAGAAAGAAGTAAGACAGGTGCAGAAAGAAGCATGGAAAGTGCAGAATGAAGCAACAGGGCTGCAGAAAGAGGCAAGAGAAGTGCAGAAACATGCAAGAGAAGTGCACAAAGAGGCAGAAGAATTGCTGAAAGAAGCAACAGAGGTGTAGAAAGAAGCAAGAAAAGTGCAGAAAGAAGCAAATGAGATACAAAAACAGGCAGGAAAGGTACAGAAAGAAGGAAGACGAGTGCAGAAAGAGACAACAGGGGTGCAGAAAGAAGCAAATGAGGTGCAGAAAGAGGCAACAGACGTGCAGAAAGAGGGAAGAGAGGTGCAGAAAAAGGCAAGAAAAGTGCAGAAAGAGGCAAAAAAGGTACATAAAGAGACAACGGGTGCAGAAAGAAGTAAGACAGGTGCAGAAAGAAGCATGGAAAGTGCAGAATGAAGCAACAGGGGTGCAGAAAGAGGCAAGAGAAGTGTAGAAAGGAGCAAGTGAGGTGCAGAAAGAGCCAACAGAGGTGCAAAAAGAGGCAAGAGAGGTGCAGAAACAGGCAAGAGAAGTGCACAAAGAGGCAAGAGAATTGCTGAAAGAAGCAACAGGGGTGTAGAAAGAAGCAAGAAAAGTGCAGAAAGAGGCAAGTGAGATGCAAAAACAGGCAGGAAAGGTACAGAAAGAGGGAAGACGAGTGCAGAAAGAGACAACAGGGGTGCAGAAAGAAGCAAATGAGGTGCAGAAAGAGGCAACAGACGTGCAGAAAGAGGGAAGAGAGGTGCAGAAAAAGCCAAGAAAAGTGCAGAAAGAGGCAAAAGAGGTACATAAAGAGACAACAGGGGTGCAGAAAGAAGCAAGACAGGTGCAGAAAGAAGCATGGAAAGTGCAGAATGAAGCAACAGGGGTGCAGAAAGAGGCAAGAGAAGTGCAGAAACAGGCAAGAGAAGTGCACAAAGAGGCAAGAGAATTGCTGAAAGAAGCAACAGAGGTGTAGAAAGAAGCAAGAAAAGTGCAGAAAGAGGCAAGTGAGATGCAAAAACAGGCAGGAAAGGTACAGAAAGAGGGAAGACGAGTGCAGAAAGAGACAACAGGGGTGCAGAAAGAAGCAAATGAGGTGCAGAAAGAGGCAACAGACGTGCAGAAAGAGGGAAGAGAGGTGCAGAAAAAGACAAGAAAAGTGCAGAAAGAGCCAAAAGAGGTACATAAAGAGACAACAGAGGTGCAGAAAGAAGCAAGACAGGTGCAGAAAGAAGCATGGAAAGTGCAGAATGAAGCAACAGAGGTGCAGAAAGAGGCAAGAGAAGTGTAGAAAGGAGCAAGTGAGGTGCAGAAAGAGCCAACAGAGGTGCAAAAGAGGCAAGAGAGGTGCAGAAACAGGCAAGAGAAGTGCACAAAGAGGCAAGAGAATTGCTGAAAGAAGCAACATGAGGTGTAGAAAGAAGCAAGAAAAGTTCAGAAAGAGGCAAGTGAGATGCAAAAACAGGCAGGAAAGGTACAGAAAGACGGAAGATGAGTGCAGAAAGAGACAAAAGGGGTGCAGAAAGAAGCAAATGAGGTGCAGAAAGAGGCAACAGAGATGCAGAAAGAGGGAAGAGAAGTGCAGAAAAAGGCAAGAAAAGTGCAGAAAGAGGCAAAAGAGGTACATAAAGAGACAACAGGGGTGCAGAAAGAAGCAAGACAGGTGCAGAAAGAAGCATGGAAATTGCAGAATGAAGTAACAGGGGTGCAGAAAGAGGCAAGAGAAGTGCAGAAACAGGCAAGGGAAGTGCACAAAGAGGCAAGAGAACTGCTGAAAGAAGCAACCGAGGTGTAGAAAGATGCAAGAAAAGTGCAGAAAGAGGCAAGTAAGGTGCAGATAGAAGCAAGAGCAGTGCAGAAAGAACCAACAGAGGTGCAGAAAGAGGGTAGAGGGGTGCAGAAAGAGACAACAGGGGTTCAGAAAGAAGCAAATGAGGTGCAGAAAGAGGCAACAGACGTGTAGAAAAACGCAAGAAAAGTGCAGAAAGAGGCAAAAGAGGTACATAAAGAGGTAACAGTGGTGCAGAAAAAAGCAAGACAGGTGCAGAAAGAAGCATGGAAAGTGCAGAATGAAGCAACAGGGGTGCAGAAAGAGGCAAGAGAAGTATAGAAAGGAGCAAGTGAGGTGCAGAAAGAGCCAACAGAGGTGCAAAAGAGGCAAGAGAGGTACAGAAACAGGCAAGAGAAGTGCACAAAGAGGCAAGAGAATTGCTGAAAGAAGCAACAGAGGTGTAGAAAGAAGCAAGAAAAGTGCAAAAAGAGGCAAGTGAGATGCAAAAACAGGAAAGAAAGGTACAGAAAGAGGGAAGACGAGTGCAGAAAGAGACAACAGGGGTGCAGAAAGAAGCAAATGAGGTGCAGAAAGAGGCAACAGACGTGCAGAAAAATGCAAGAAAAGTGCAGAAAGAGGCAAAAGAGGTACATAAAGAGGCAACAGGGGTGCAGAAAAAAGCAAGACAGGTGCAGAAAGAAGCATGGAAAGTGCAGAATGAAGCAACAGGGGTGCAGAAAGAGGCAAGAGAAGTGTAGAAAGGAGCACGTGAGGTGCAGAAAGAGCCAACAGAGGTGCAAAAATAGGCAAGAGAGGTGCAGAAACAGGCAAGAGAAGTGCACAAAGAGGCAAGAGAATTCCTGAAAGAAGCAACAGAGGTGTAGAAAGAAGCAAGAAAAGTTCAGAAAGAGGCAAGTGAGATGCAAAAACCGGCAGGAAAGGTACAGAAAGACAGAAGAGGAGTGCAGAAAGAGACAAAAGGGGTGCAGAAAGAAGCAAATGAGGTGCAGAAAGAGGCAACAGACGATGCAGAAAGAGGGAAGAGAGGTGCAGAAAAAGGCAAGAAAAGTGCAGAAAGAGGCAAAAGAGGTACATAAAGAGACAACAGGGGTGCAGAAAGAAGCAAGACAGGTGCAGAAAGAAGCATGGAAAGTGCAGTATGAAGCAACAGGGGTGCAGAAAGAGGCAAGAGAAGTGCAGAAACATGCAAGAGAAGTGCACAAAGAGGCAGAAGAATTGCTGAAAGAAGCAACAGAGGTGTAGAAAGAAGCAAGAAAAGTGCAGAAAGAAGCAAATGAGATACAAAAACAGGCAGGAAAGGTACAGAAAGAAGGAAGACGAGTGCAGAAAGAGACAACAGGGGTGCAGAAAGAAGCAAATGAGGTGCAGAAAGAGACAACAGACGTGCAGAAAGAGGGAAGAGAGGTGCAGAAAAAGGCAAGAAAAGTGCAGAAAGAGGCAAAAAGGTACATAAAGAAACAACGGTTGCAGAAAGAAGTAAGACAGGTGCAGAAAGAAGCATGGAAAGTGCAGAATGAAGCAACAGGGGTGCAGAAAGAGGCAAGAGAAGTGCAGAAACATGCAAGAGAACTGCACAAAGAGGCAGAAGAATTGCTGAAAGAAGCAACAGAGGTGTAGAAAGAAGCAAGAAAAGTGCAGAAAGAAGCAAATGAGATACAAAAACAGGCAGGAAAGGTACAGAAAGAAGGAAGACGAGTGCAGAAAGAGACAACAGGGGTGCAGAAAGAAGCAAATGAGGTGCAGAAAGAGGCAACAGACGTGCAGAAAGAGGGAAGAGAGGTGCAGAAAAAGGCAAGAAAAGTGCAGAAAGAGGCAAAAAAGGTACATAAAGAGACAACGGGTGCAGAAAGAAGTAAGACAGGTGCAGAAAGAAGCATGGAAAGTGCAGAATGAAGCAACAGGGGTGCAGAAAGAGGCAAGAGAAGTGTAGAAAGGAGCAAGTGAGGTGCAGAAAGAGCCAACAGAGGTGCAAAAAGAGGCAAGAGAGGTGCAGAAACAGGCAAGAGAAGTGCACAAAGAGGCAAGAGAATTGCTGAAAGAAGCAACAGGGGTGTAGAAAGAAGCAAGAAAAGTGCAGAAAGAGGCAAGTGAGATGCAAAAACAGGAAGGAAAGGTACAGAAAGAAGGAAGACGAGTGCAGAAAGAGACAACAGGGGTGCAGAAAGAAGCAAATGAGGTGCAGAAAGAGGCAACAGACGTGCAGAAAAAGGGAAGAGAGGTGCAGAAAAAGCCAAGAAAAGTGCAGAAAGAGGCAAAAGAGGTACATAAAGAGACAACAGGGGTGCAGAAAGAAGCAAGACAGGTGCAGAAAGAAGCATGGAAAGTGCAGAATGAAGCAACAGGGGTGCAGAAAGAGGCAAGAGAAGTGCAGAAACATGCAAGAGAAGTGCACAAAGAGGCAGAAGAATTGCTGAAAGAAGCAACAGGGGTGTAGAAAGAAGCAAGAAAAGTGCAGAAAGAGGCAAGTGAGATGCAAAAACAGGCAGGAAAGGTACAGAAAGAGGGAAGACGAGTGCAGAAAGAGACAACAGGGGTGCAGAAAGAAGCAAATGAGGTGCAGAAAGAGGCAACAGACGTGCAGAAAGAGGGAAGAGAGGTGCAGAAAAAGCCAAGAAAAGTGCAGAAAGAGGCAAAAGAGGTACATAAAGAGACAACAGGGGTGCAGAAAGAAGCAAGACAGGTGCAGAAAGAAGCATGGAAAGTGCAGAATGAAGCAACAGGGGTGCAGAAAGAGGCAAGAGAAGTGCAGAAACAGGCAAGAGAAGTGCACAAAGAGGCAAGAGAATTGCTGAAAGAAGCAACAGAGGTGTAGAAAGAAGCAAGAAAAGTGCAGAAAGAGGCAAGTGAGATGCAAAAACAGGCAGGAAAGGTACAGAAAGAGGGAAGACGAGTGCAGAAAGAGACAACAGGGGTGCAGAAAGAAGCAAATGAGGTGCAGAAAGAGGCAACAGACGTGCAGAAAGAGGGAAGAGAGGTGCAGAAAAAGACAAGAAAAGTGCAGAAAGAGCCAAAAGAGGTACATAAAGAGACAACAGAGGTGCAGAAAGAAGCAAGACAGGTGCAGAAAGAAGCATGGAAAGTACAGAATGAAGAAACAGGGGTGCAGAAAGAGGCAAGAGAAGTGTAGAAAGGAGCAAGTGAGGTGCAGAAAGAGCCAACAGAGGTGCAAAAAGAGGCAAGAGAGGTGAAGAAACAGGCAAGAGAAGTGCACAAAGTGGCAAGAGAATTACTGAAAGAAGCAACATGGGTGTAGAAAGAAGCAAGAAAAGTGCAGAAAGAGGCAAGTGAGATGCAAAAACAGGCAGGAAAGGTACAGAAAGAGGGAAGACGAGTGCAGAAAGAGACAACAGGGGTGCAAAAAGAAGCAAATGAGGTGCAGAAAGAGGCAACAGACGTGCAGAAAAACGGAAGAGAGGTGCAGAAAAAGGCAAGAAAAGTGCAGAAAGAGGCAAAAGAGGTACAGAAAGAGACAACAGGGGTGCAGAAAGAAGCAAGACAGATGCAGAAAGAAGCATGGAAAGTGCAGAATGAAGCAACAGGGGTGCAGAAAGAGGCAAGAGAAGTGCAGAAACAGGCAAGAGAAGTGCACAAAGAGGCAAGAGAACTGCTGAAAGAAGCAACCGAGGTGTAGAAAGATGCAAGAAAAGTGCAGAAAGAGGCAAGAAAGGTGCAGATAGAAGCAAGAGCAGTGCAGAAAGAACCAACAGAGGTGCAGAAAGAGGGAAGAGGGGTGGAGTGAGAGGCAAGAGGGGTGCAGAAAAAGGTAGGATGGGTGCACAAAGAGGCAAGAGAGGTACAGAAACAGGCAGGAGGGTTGCATAAAGAAGCAAGACAGGTGCAGAAAGAACCATGGAAAGTGCAGAATGAAGCAACAGGGGTGCTGAAAGAGGCAAGAGAAGTGCAGAAACAGGCAAGAGAAGTGCAGAAAAAGGCAAGAAAAGTGCAGAAAGAGGCAAAAGAGGTACATAAAGAGACAACAGGAGTGCAGAAAGAAGCAAGACAGGTGCAGAAAGAAGCATGGAAAGTGCAGAATGAAGCAACAGGGGTGCAGAAAGAGGCAAGAGAAGTGCAGAAACAGGCAAGAGAAGTGCACAAAGAGGCAAGAGAATTGCTGAAAGAAACAACAGAGGTGTAGAAAGAAGCAAGAAAAGTGCAGAAAGAGGCAAGGGAGATGCAAAAACAGGCAGGAAAGGTACAGAAAGAGGGAAGACGAGTGCAGAAAGAGACAACAGGAGTGCAGAAAGAAGCAAATGAGGTGCAGAAAGAGGCAACATACGTGCAGAAAGAGGAAGAGAGGTGCAGAAAAAGGCAAGAAAAGTGCAGAAAGAAGCAAAAGAGGTACAGAAAGAGACAACAGGGGTGCAGAAAGAAGCAAGACAGGTGCAGAAAGAAGCATGGAAAGTGCAGAATGAAGCAACAGGGGTGCAGAAAGAGGCAAGAGAAGTGTAGAAAGGAGCACGTGAGGTGCAGAAAGAGCCAACAGAGGTGCAAAAAGAGGCAAGAGAGGTGCAGAAACAGGCAAGAGAAGTGCACAAAGAGGCAAGAGAATTGCTGAAAGAAGCAACAGAGGTGTAGAAAGAAGCAAGAAAAGTTCAGAAAGAGGCAAGTGAGATCCAAAAACCGGCAGGAAAGGTACAGAAAGACAGAAGAGGAGTGCAGAAAGAGACAAAAGGGGTGCAGAAAGAAGCAAATGAGGTGCAGAAAGAGGCAACAGACGATGCAGAAAGAGGGAAGAGAGGTGCAGAAAAAGGCAAGAAAAGTGCAGAAAGAGGCAAAAGAGGTACATAAAGAGACAACAGGGGTGCAGAAAGAAGCAAGACAGGTGCAGAAAGAAGCATGGAAAGTGCAGTATGAAGCAACAGGGGTGCAGAAAGAGGCAAGAGAAGTGCAGAAACATGCAAGAGAAGTGCACAAAGAGGCAGAAGAATTGCTGAAAGAAGCAACAGAGGTGTAGAAAGAAGCAAGAAAAGTGCAGAAAGAAGCAAATGAGATACAAAAACAGGCAGGAAAGGTACAGAAAGAAGGAAGACGAGTGCAGAAAGAGACAACAGGGGTGCAGAAAGAAGCAAATGAGGTGCAGAAAGAGGCAACAGACGTGCAGAAAGAGGGAAGAGAGGTGCAGAAAAAGGCAAGAAAAGTGCAGAAAGAGGCAAAAAGGTACATAAAGAAACAACGGGTTGCAGAAAGAAGTAAGACAGGTGCAGAAAGAAGCATGGAAAGTGCAGAATGAAGCAACAGGGGTGCAGAAAGAGGCAAGAGAAGTGCAGAAACATGCAAGAGAACTGCACAAAGAGGCAGAAGAATTGCTGAAAGAAGCAACAGAGGTGTAGAAAGAAGCAAGAAAAGTGCAGAAAGAAGCAAATGAGATACAAAAACAGGCAGGAAAGGTACAGAAAGAAGGAAGACGAGTGCAGAAAGAGACAACAGGGGTGCAGAAAGAAGCAAATGAGGTGCAGAAAGAGGCAACAGACGTGCAGAAAGAGGGAAGAGAGGTGCAGAAAAAGGCAAGAAAAGTGCAGAAAGAGGCAAAAAAGGTACATAAAGAGACAACGGGTGCAGAAAGAAGTAAGACAGGTGCAGAAAGAAGCATGGAAAGTGCAGAATGAAGCAACAGGGGTGCAGAAAGAGGCAAGAGAAGTGTAGAAAGGAGCAAGTGAGGTGCAGAAAGAGCCAACAGAGGTGCAAAAAGAGGCAAGAGAGGTGCAGAAACAGGCAAGAGAAGTGCACAAAGAGGCAAGAGAATTGCTGAAAGAAGCAACAGGGGTGTAGAAAGAAGCAAGAAAAGTGCAGAAAGAGGCAAGTGAGATGCAAAAACAGGCAGGAAAGGTACAGAAAGAGGGAAGACGAGTGCAGAAAGAGACAACAGGGGTGCAGAAAGAAGCAAATGAGGTGCAGAAAGAGGCAACAGACGTGCAGAAAGAGGGAAGAGAGGTGCAGAAAAAGCCAAGAAAAGTGCAGAAAGAGGCAAAAGAGGTACATAAAGAGACAACAGGGGTGCAGAAAGAAGCAAGACAGGTGCAGAAAGAAGCATGGAAAGTGCAGAATGAAGCAACAGGGGTGCAGAAAGAGGCAAGAGAAGTGCGGAAACAGGCAAGAGAAGTGCACAAAGAGGCAAGAGAATTGCTGAAAGAAGCAACAGAGGTGTAGAAAGAAGCAAGAAAAGTGCAGAAAGAGGGAAGTGAGATGCAAAAACAGGCAGGAAAGGTACAGAAAGAGGGAAGACGAGTGCAGAAAGAGACAAGAGGGGTGCAGAAAGAAGCAAATGTGGTGCAGAAAGAGGCAACAGACGTGCAGAAAGAGGGAAGAGAGGTGCAGAAAAAGACAAGAAAAGTGCAGAAAGAGCCAAAAGAGGTACATAAAGAGACAACAGAGGTGCAGAAAGAAGCAAGACAGGTGCAGAAAGAAGCATGGAAAGTACAGAATGAAGAAACAGGGGTGCAGAAAGAGGCAAGAGAAGTGTAGAAAGGAGCAAGTGAGGTGCAGAAAGAGCCAACAGAGGTGCAAAAAGAGGCAAGAGAGGTGAAGAAACAGGCAAGAGAAGTGCACAAAGTGGCAAGAGAATTACTGAAAGAAGCAACATGGGTGTAGAAAGAAGCAAGAAAAGTGCAGAAAGAGGCATTTGAGATTCAAAAACAGGCAGGAAAGGTACAGAAAGAGGGAAGACGAGTGCAGAAAGAGACAACAGGGGTACAGAAAGAAGCAAATGAGGTGCAGAAAGAGGCAACAGACGTGCAGAAAGAGGGAAGAGAGGTGCAGAAAAAGGCAAGAAAAGTGCAGAAAGAGGCAAAAGAGGTACAGAAAGAGACAACAGGGGTGCAGAAAGAAGCAAGGCAGATGCAGAAAGAAGCATGGAAATTGCAGAATGAAGTAACAGGGGTGCAGAAAGAGGCAAGAGAAGTGCAGAAACAGGCAAGGGAAGTGCACAAAGAGGCAAGAGAACTGCTGAAAGAAGCAACCGAGGTGTAGAAAGATGCAAAAAAAGTGCAGAAAGAGGCATGTAAGGTGCAGATAGAAGCAAGAGCAGTGCAGAAAGAACCAACAGAGGTGCAGAAAGAGGGTAGAGGGGTGGAGTGAGAGGCAAGAGGGGTGCAGAAAAAGGTAGGATGGGTGCACAAAGAGGCAAGAGAGGTACAGAAACAGGCAGGAGGGTTGCATAAAGAAGCAAGACAGGTGCAGAAAGAAGCATGGAAAGTGCAGAATGAAGCAACAGGGGTGCTGAAAGAGGCAAGAGAAGTGCAGAAACAGGCAAGAGAAGTGCAGAAAAAGGCAAGAAAAGTGTAGAAAGAGGCAAAAGAGGTACATAAAGAGACAACAGGAGTGCAGAAAGAAGCAAGACCAGGTGCAGAAAGAAGCATGGAAAGTGCAGAATGAAGCAACAGGGGTGCAGAAAGAGGCAAGAGAAGTGCAGAAACAGGCAAGAGAAGTGCACAAAGAGGCAAGAGAATTGCTGAAAGAAACAACCAGAGGTGTAGAAAGAAGCAAGAAAAGTGCAGAAAGAGGCAAGGGAGATGCAAAAACAGGCAGGAAAGGTACAGAAAGAGGGAAGACGAGTGCAGAAAGAGACAACGGGAGTGCAGAAAGAAGCAAATGAGGTGCAGAAAGAGGCAACATACGTGCAGAAAGAGGGAAGAGAGGTGCAGAAAAAGGCAAGAAAAGGCAGAAAGAAGCAAAAGAGGTACAGAAAGAGACAACAGGGGTGCAGAAAGAAGCACGACAGGTGCAGAAAGAAGCATGGAAAGTGCAGAATGAAGCAACAGGGGTGCAGAAAGAGGCAAGAGAAGTGTAGAAAGGAGCACGTGAGGTGCAGAAAGAGCCAACAGAGGTGCAAAAAGAGGCAAGAGAAGTGCACAAAGAGGCAAGAGAATTGCTGAAAGAAGCAACAGAGGTGTAGAAAGAAGCAAGAAAAGTTCAGAAAGAGGCAAGTGAGATGCAAAAACCGGCAGGAAAGGTACAGAAAGACAGAAGAGGAGTGCAGAAAGAGAAAAAAGGGGTGCAGAAAGAAGCAAATGAGGTGCAGAAAGAGGCAACAGAGATGCAGAAAGAGGGAAGAGAGGTGCAGAAAAAGGCAAGAAAAGTGCAGAAAGAGGCAAAAGAGGTACATAAAGAGACAACAGGGGTGCAGAAAGAAGCAAGACAGGTGCAGAAAGAAGCATGGAAAGTGCAGTATGAAGCAACAGGGGTGCAGAAAGAGGCAAGAGAAGTGCAGAAACATGCAAGAGAAGTGCACAAAGAGGCAGAAGAATTGCTGAAAGAAGCAACAGAGGTGTAGAAAGAAGCAAGAAAAGTGCAGAAAGAAGCAAATGAGATACAAAAACAGGCAGGAAAGGTACAGAAAGAAGGAAGACGAGTGCAGAAAGAGACAACAGGGGTGCAGAAAGAAGCAAATGAGGTGCAGAAAGAGGCAACAGACGTGCAGAAAGAGGGAAGAGAGGTGCAGAAAAAGGCAAGAAAAGTGCAGAAAGAGGCAAAAAGGTACATAAAGAAACAACGGTTGCAGAAAGAAGTAAGACAGGTGCAGAAAGAAGCATGGAAAGTGCAGAATGAAGCAACAGGGGTGCAGAAAGAGGCAAGAGAAGTGCAGAAACATGCAAGAGAACTGCACAAAGAGGCAGAAGAATTGCTGAAAGAAGCAACAGAGGTGTAGAAAGAAGCAAGAAAAGTGCAGAAAGAAGCAAATGAGATACAAAAACAGGCAGGAAAGGTACAGAAAGAAGGAAGACGAGTGCAGAAAGAGACAACAGGGGTGCAGAAAGAAGCAAATGAGGTGCAGAAAGAGGCAACAGACGTGCAGAAAGAGGGAAGAGAGGTGCAGAAAAAGGCAAGAAAAGTGCAGAAAGAGGCAAAAAGGTACATAAAGAGACAACGGGTGCAGAAAGAAGTAAGACAGGTGCAGAAAGAAGCATGGAAAGTGCAGAATGAAGCAACAGGGGTGCAGAAAGAGGCAAGAGAAGTGTAGAAAGGAGCAAGTGAGGTGCAGAAAGAGCCAACAGAGGTGCAAAAAGAGGCAAGAGAGGTGCAGAAACAGGCAAGAGAAGTGCACAAAGAGGCAAGAGAATTGCTGAAAGAAGCAACAGGGGTGTAGAAAGAAGCAAGAAAAGTGCAGAAAGAGGCAAGTGAGATGCAAAAACAGGCAGGAAAGGTACAGAAAGAGGGAAGACGAGTGCAGAAAGAGACAACAGGGGTGCAGAAAGAAGCAAATGAGGTGCAGAAAGAGGCAACAGACGTGCAGAAAAAGGGAAGAGAGGTGCAGAAAAAGCCAAGAAAAGTGCAGAAAGAGGCAAAAGAGGTACATAAAGAGACAACAGGGGTGCAGAAAGAAGCAAGACAGGTGCAGAAAGAAGCATGGAAAGTGCAGAATGAAGCAACAGGGGTGCAGAAAGAGGCAAGAGAAGTGCAGAAACAGGCAAGGGAAGTGCACAAAGAGGCAAGAGAACTGCTGAAAGAAGCAACCGAGGTGTAGAAAGATGCAAAAAAAGTGCAGAAAGAGGCATGTAAGGTGCAGATAGAAGCAAGAGCAGTGCAGAAAGAACCAACAGAGGTGCAGAAAGAGGGTAGAGGGGTGGAGTGAGAGGCAAGAGGGGTGCAGAAAAAGGTAGGATGGGTGCACAAAGAGGCAAGAGAGGTACAGAAACAGGCAGGAGGGTTGCATAAAGAAGCAAGACAGGTGCAGAAAGAAGCATGGAAAGTGCAGAATGAAGCAACAGGGGTGCTGAAAGAGGCAAGAGAAGTGCAGAAACAGGCAAGAGAAGTGCAGAAAAAGGCAAGAAAAGTGTAGAAAGAGGCAAAAGAGGTACATAAAGAGACAACAGGAGTGCAGAAAGAAGCAAGACCGGTGCAGAAAGAAGCATGGAAAGTGCAGAATGAAGCAACAGGGGTGCAGAAAGAGGCAAGAGAAGTGCAGAAACAGGCAAGAGAAGTGCACAAAGAGGCAAGAGAATTGCTGAGAGAAACAACCAAGGTGTAGAAAGAAGCAAGAAAAGTGCAGAGAGAGGCAAGGGAGATGCAAAAACAGGCAGGAAAGGTACAGAAAGAGGGAAGACGAGTGCAGAAAGAGACAACGGGAGTGCAGAAAGAAGCAAATGAGGTGCAGAAAGAGGCAACATACGTGCAGAAAGAGGGAAGAGAGGTGCAGAAAAAGGCAAGAAAAGTGCAGAAAGAAGCAAAAGAGGTACAGAAAGAGACAACAGGGGTGCAGAAAGAAGCACGACAGGTGCAGAAAGAAGCATGGAAAGTGCAGAATGAAGCAACAGGGGTGCAGAAAGAGGCAAGAGAAGTGTACAAAGGAGCAAGTGAGGTGCAGAAAGAGCCAACAGAGGTGCAAAAAGAGGCAAGAGAGGTGCAGAAACAGGCAAGAGAAGTGCACAAAGAGACACGAGATTTGCTGAAAGAAGCAACAGAGGTGTAGTAAGAAGCAAGAAAAGTCCAGAAAGAGGCAAGTGAGATGCAAAAACAGGCAGGAAAGGTAGAGAAAGAGGGAAGACGAATGCAGAAAGAGACAACAGGGGTGCAGAAAGAAGCAAATGAGGTGCAGAAAGAGGCTTCAGACTTGCATAAAGAGGGAAGAGAGGTGCAGAAAAATGCAAGAAAAGTGCAGAAAGATGCAAAAGAGGTACATAAAGAGACAACAGGGGTGCAGAAAGAAGTAAGACAGGTGCAGAAAGAAGCATGGAAAGTGCAGAATGAAGCAACAGGGGTGCAGAAAGAGGCAAGAGGAGTGTAGAAAGGAGCAAGTGAGGTGCAGAAAGAGCCAACAGAGGTGCAAAAAGAGGCAAGAGAGGTGCAGAAACAGGCAAGAGAAGTGCACAAAGAGGCAAGAGAATTGCTGAAAGAAGCAACAGAGGTGTAGTAAGAAGCAAGAAAAGTGCAGAAAGAGGCAAGTGAGATGCAAAAACAGGCAGGAAAGGTACAGAAAGAAGGAAGACGAGTGCAGAAAGAGACAACAGTGGTGCAGAAAGAAGCAAATGAGGTGCAGAAAGAGGCTTCAGACGTGCAGAAAGAGGGAAGAGAGGTGCAGAAAAAGGAAAGAAAAGTGCAGAAAGAGGCAAAAAAGGTACATAAAGAAACAACAGGGGTGCAGAAAGAAGCAAGACAGGTGCAGAAGAAGCATGGAAAGTGCAGAATGAAGCAACAGGGGTGCAGAAAGAGGCAAGAGAAGTGCAGAAACAGGCAAGAGAAGTGCACAAAGAGGCAAGAGAATTGCTGAAAGAAGCAACAGCGTTGTAGAAAGAAGCAAGAAAAGTGCAGAAAGAGGCAAGTGAGATGCAAAAACAGGCAGCAAAGGTACAGACAGAGGGAAGACGAGTGCAGAAAGAGACAACAGGGGTGCAGAAAGAAGCAAATGAGGTGCAGAAAGAGGCAACATACGTGCAGAAAGAGATAAGAGAGGTGCAGAAAAAGGCAAGAAAAGTGCAGAAGGAGGCAAAAGAGGTACATAAAGAGACAACAGCGGTGCAGAAAGAAGCAAGAGAGGTGCAGAAAGAAGTATGGAAAGTGCAGAATGAAGCAACAGGGGTGCAGAAAGAGGCAAGAGAAGTGTAGAAAGAGGCAAGAGAGGTGCAGAAACAGGCAAGAGAAGTGCTCAAAGAGGCAAGAGATTTGCTGAAAGAAGCAGCAGAGGTGTAGTAAGAAGCAAGAAAAGTCAGAAAGAGGCAAGTGAGATGCAAAAACAGGCAGGAAAGGTATAGAAAGAGGGAAGACGAGTGCAGAAAGAGACAACAGGGGTACAGAAAGAAGCAAATGAGGTGCAGAAAGAGGCAACAGACGTGCAGAAAGAGGGAAGAGTCTTGCAGAAAAAGGCAAGAAAAGTGCAGAAAGAAGCAAAAGAGGTACATAAAGAGACAACAGGGGTGCAGAAAGAAGCAAGACAAGTGCAGAAAGAAGCATGGAAAGTGCAGAATGAAGCAACAGGGGTGCAGAAAGAGGCAAGAGAAGTGTAGAAAGGAGCAAGTGGGGTGCAGAAAGAGCCAACACAGGTGCAAAAAGAGGCAAGAGAGGTGCAGAAACAGGCAAGAAAAGTGCACAAAGAGGCAAGAGAATTGCTGAAAGAAGCAACAGAGGTGTAGAAAGAAGCAAGAAAAGTGCAGAAAGAGGCAAGTGAGATGCAAAAACAGGCAGGAAAGGTACAGAAAGAGGGAAGACTAGTGCAGAAAGAGACAACAGGGGTACAGAAAGAAGCCAATGAGGTGCAGAAAGTGGCAACAGACGTGCAGAAAGAGGGAAGAGAGGTGCAGTAAAAGGCAAGAAAAGTGCAGAATGAGGCAAAAGAGATACATAAAGAGACAACAGGGGTGCAGAAAGAAGCAAGATAGGTGCAGAAAGAAGCATGGAAAGTGCAGAATGAAGCAACAGGGGTGCAGAAAGAGGCAAGAGAAGTGTAGAAAGGAGCAAGTGAGGTGCAGAAAGAGCCAACAGAGGTGCAAAAAGAGGCAAGAGAGGTGCAGAAACAGGCAAGAGAAGTGCACAAAGAGGGAAGAGAATTGCTGAAAGAAGCAACAGAGGTGTAGAAAGAAGCAAGAAAAGTGCAGAAAGTGGCAAGTGAGATGCAAAAACAGGCAGGAAGACGAGTGCAGAAAGAGACAACAGGGGTGCAGAAAGAAGCAAATGAGGTGCAGAAAGAGGCAACAGACATGCAGAAAGAGGGAAGAGAGGTACAGAAAAAGGCAAGAAAAGTGCAGAAAGAGACAAAAGAGGTACATAAAGAGACAACAGGGGTTCAGAAAGAAGCAAGACAGGTGCAGAAAGAAGCATGGAAAGTGCAGAATGAAGCAACAGGGGTGCAGAAAGAGGCAAGAGAAGTGCAGAAAGAAGCAACAGAGGTGCAAAAAGAGGCAAGAGAGGTACAGAAACAGGCAAGAGAAGTGCGCAAAGAGGCAAGAGAATTGCTGAAAGAAGCAACAGAGGTGTAGTAAGAAGCAAGAAAAGTGCAGAAAGAGGCAAGTGAGATGCAAAAACAGGCAGGAAACGTACAGAAAGAGGGAAGACGAGTGCAGAAAGAGACAACAGGGGTGCATAAAGAAGCAAATGAGGTGCAGAAAGAGGCAACAGACGTGCAGAAAGATGGAAGAGAGGTACAGAAAAAGGCAAGAAAAGTGCAGAAAGAGACAAAAGAGGTACATAAAGAGACAACAGGGGTTCAGAAAGAAGCAAAACAGGTGCAGAAAGAAGCATGGAAAGTGCAGAATGATGCAACAGGGGTGCAGAAAGAGGCAAGAGAAGTGCAGAAAGAAGCAACAGAGGTGCAAAAAGAGGCAAGAGAGGTGCAGAAACAGGCAAGAGAAGTGCACAAAGAGGCAAGAGAATTGCTGAAAGAAGCAACAGAGGTGTGGAAAGAAGCAAGAAAAGTGCAGAAGGAGGCATGTGAGATGCAAATACAGGCAGGAAAGGTACAGAAAGAGGGAATACGAGTGCAGAAAGAGACAACAGAGGTGCAGAAAGAGGCAACAGACGTGCAGAAAGAGGGAAGAGAGGTGCAGAAAGTACATGAGATTTGCAGAATGAGGTCAAGAGAAGTGCAGAAAAAGAAAGAAACGTGCAGAAAGAAGCAACAGAAATGCAGAAAGAGGCAAGAGAGGCGCAGAGGGAAGCAAGAGTGGCTTGCACACCATTAGTACCAATTTAACACCCTTATTTAGCAATAAGTAACAGGTGACCATTCTAGGTTTGCAAAGGGCCTTCCACCACGCTGTAACACTTGTCGCTGCATTTTTGGTAACGTTTGACCCGTTTCAGCTAGAAACAAGTCTTTTTTTGTTCAAATCTGCAGAGTAGGGTGCAGATGATGAATTACGTGGCTAATGCAGAAAATGTATAATTGTGCGAAAGTCGGTGCAGCCAAACAGTCACATAATTCCAGTGGCCCTGCTAATACCTCTGACTAGGTTCACAAGTGCTCCTCAGTGATTCCATCTTTTTTTGTCTCACTGAGTTCATAGTTGAGCTTCTATGGAAATGAGGAAGACTAAACCTGAGGTTACCACTCCACAACACAGACTACCATACCACATAATTACTCTCCATAACACATAATCCCACTCTACATAATTCCTATACACTAAATACCACATACTTTCTATCCACATAATTTCACTGCACAGCATATTACATAATTCCACTACACACAACGTACATCCACTCCACTCCAAAAAACATTAGTAAAAAACTTTTGCATTTACAACGCCAATAGCTCTAATTCTCACAAATACGAAACCTATTACATTTTAAACACTTTTTTAACTAGTAGTCGCGTTTGCAGAGTGGTGGAGAAAGTGTGCTGGGATTCCGACCAGCGCTCAGGAATTCCGGTGCGTAGGGCTTACAAGAGGTACCAGTAGGGCTTCTTGTCCCCCAAAGTCCCTAAGGAGTAAATTGGACTTCATCCCCCATCCCGTAGTCTGCCAGGAGGCATGTTTGCAGAATGGTGGAGAAAGGGGTGCATGGCCTCCGTAGACGTCTTAGCTATCCCACTGTGTGGGACTTACTGGAGGTAACAAGAGGGGTAGTTGGCCCCCAAGGACATCCTTGGGGGCCAACTACCCCTCCTATTACCTCCAATAAGTCCCACACAGCAGCATTGCTAAGTTCCAAGAGCAGGCCATGGCCCCTCTTCCCACCACTCTACAAACGCGCTCCCTGGTGCGCTCTCGGATGGGGATTGAAGTCCCCTTCGCTGCTGGGGGTCCTTTAGGGCCAACTAGCCTACCTCTTACTTCCAGTAAGCCCCACACAGTGGGATTGCTGAGAGGTGAACAAAGGCCATGCCCCCTTTCTCCACCACTCTGCAAACGTGCCCCCTGGCGTGTTCTAAGTTGGGGGATTAAGTCCCCTTGAATACTGAGGGTCCCTGGGGGCCAACTAGCCCACCAGGTACCTCCAGTAAGCACCACACAGCTGGATTGCAGAGAGGTGGTCCGAGGCCACCTCCCTTTTTACACCACGCTGCAAACGCGACTTCTGGCGCACCCTCTGGCGTAGCCCCCCTCCAAAGGCAAATTATGGCCCCAGGGACCCCATCCCCCGGGGCCTGGCCAGCCTTTTCATTTTTGGGAGCGGGGCTGTGTGGCCCCCCTCCTCAGACCAATCATGGCCCCGGGGACCCCATCCCCCAGGCCCGGCCTGTCCGTTTAAAAAAAAAAAAAATTATTATTATTGGGGAGGGGGGCCTCGTGGCCCCCCTCCCGGGCCACTTCTGGCCCTGGGGACCCCATCTCCCGGGGCCAGGCCTCTCCTTTGGGGACCGTGGGGGAAGCCCCAATTCCCCCACGGTCCCGCCGGCTCCCCGCCTCCTGCGGGAGCCGGCATTGCTTTGAGCAACGGGAGCTGCAGACATGCAGCTCCCCTTGTGCAAAAGCAATTCTGCTTTGCTTCATTGAAGCGAGAGCAGGTTTTCCTGCTCTCGCTTCAATGAAGCAAACCAGAGTTTGCTAAGGCAGGGCGGGAGCCGCACGGCTCCCGCCCTACCATAGCAAACAGCAGTGTCCCGGGGGTGGGCACCCCGGGACACTGCAGGAGCCGGCCCTGGGGGGTGGTGGTCCCAAAGGCCATGGAGGTCTCCAGGAGGGGGCCTTGCGGCCCCCCTCCCTATGAGTGCAAAGCCCCGGGGAGGTGGTGGTCCCCGGGGCTCGGGGGTCTGTAACGGACCCCCGCATTTGCATATTTAGTGCCCCGGGAAGGTGGTGGTCCCCGGGGCATGTGGGGGGCTCGAGCCCCCCACACAGGTTATGTAAAAAAAAATAGAGCCCCGGGGAGGTGGCGGTCCCCGGGGCTGTGGGGGGCTGCGTGCCCCCGCGAATAAATTATCAAGCCCCGGGGAGGTGGTGGTCCCCATGGCTGCGGGGGGCCCCCCATGGTGCCCCACTATGTAAATAAATTGCCCCCGGGACTTGACCCACCCGGGGGCTTTGAAAACGGAGCGCGGGAGACCTTGCTTCGTTTTTTAAAATTTTCGGACGGATTCGCGCATCCGGCGCGACCCCACCCGAAAATTAAAAAAGAAAAATGCTTTTTTTGGGCCTGGGGGTCTCTGTGGGACCCCCTGAGCAGGCCTGGGGGTCAGGGTGTTTTTACCCTGCCCCCTTTTCTTGTTTTTTTATCTTTATCTTACCTTTTTCTTTCTCCTCGGTCCGAGGCACAAGATGGCTGCCAACACTTCCTGGTTTGAAGTGTTGGCAGCCAATCAGAAGCAAGCTCATGCTCGGGAGGAGATGTGTGGTTAGGCTCCGCCCAGATATCGAAAGTTTTCTTTTTTTATTTCTCAGGAACTACTGAATGGATTTACACCATTTAAAAAAAGGGCTCTTTCTGAACCAAGACCTACCTTTTTGCCAAATTTGGTGTAATTCCGTTCAGCAGTTCGGGCTGTAGCTTTGTCTAAAGTTTCCTATGGAAATTAACATGGGGAAAACGCATTTTGGGGGGACCCCCCTTTTTTCTCGGCCCCCACTTATCGAAACACCCCGAAACATTCAAGACAGGAGCTGACCGAAGAGGGCCACTAGTTTTGAAAATTTCGCGAAGATTCGTCGACCGGCGCCAAAGTTATTGGGAAAAGAAAAATGCTTTTTGAATAGAAACGAGGTCCTAACTATAACTACCTACTGGCGACCGCCAGTAGGTAATATATATATATATATATATATATATATCTCAGCTCCTGGTTTGCACCCACTCAGTGCACTCGCAAACGGGTGCTCTAACGCGGAAGGTGCATCCGCCATATAACAGCTCTCAGCCTTGCCCATATCACGAACAAAACAGAGCACTCGCGGGGGTGAGTCCCAATCAAGATTTATTTTCGTGGACTCTGTTACACCAGACGCGTTTCGGCAGTCGCCTTTTTCGATGGTAATTGAGCGCGCCGGAAACGGTCACATTTAGATACACCATATTTCCGATATCTCGACATGGGTAACAACATAAAGAAGGGCCAACATTTTACGGCAATACATTCCGCCATCTTGTAACATGCAAGGGCACACATTATGTAATATAGCAGGATTCATTATCAGGCTTTAAATGCCTCCAATTTGACAACAAGGTTCTTGGTTTGCAAATGCAATTCCATCATCATTAAATCACGTAAATACATGAATAAATACCAAATCAATATTTCGGCAATCTTATTGTCTAATTACGCCCTAAATGGGCATATATCTATGCTTCTCATTCTATATGCATGTCCATCATAATCATCGTAAATATCTTCTTGTTAGATACAAGTTATTGCTCATGGCTTTTTGCCCTCTGGATTTAATCTACAGAGCCACAGTATTATCTAGCCCTGAATGGGCTTTTGTCCTACCAATACATTATGATGCATGTTAAAAACAATTTCTAGTTGGACCCTTTATAGAAATTCATCTCATATATATTCACATTTTTCATCAATAGAGAATATTAGCCTTATACTCCCAATTACATTCCACATCTCATATTGTTTGTTTTTCTGACACATCCGCTATACAATAATGCAAGCAGTAATATATATATTCAAACAGTTCAGGAATCCATAATTAATAGGGCGACTTCGTCCTAAATTCATCTATATGCATTGTTAATTAGCCTAGTCTCCCAAATGAATTGCCAATTCCTCATTGGTATTCAGGCCTTGTGGAGTCTTAGTACCAAGATCGATTATATATCTCGATTCTAGTCTTCTAAGGCTAGTTACCCTGTCTCCCCCTCTAGGATGGAGCAGTACATGATCTAATGCAAAGAACATTAAGAGGTCCCTATTACTGTTGTGTTCAGCCAAGGGGACAAGGGGGGGAATATTGTGCTTCAGACTTATGAGGCATATAATACAGAAGCCCTGCGACAATGGTCTGATGAAGTATGCTATATGAAAGTGAGTAAGACTGAATATAATTCAAGCATTATAAACTGCCATTCATTGTTACGTAAGTGGTATGAAAAGAACATGCTAGAGTCGGAAGAATATCTGTATTTAAGACGACTTAATCCAATTACTCCTAGTTTTTACCACTTACCTAAAATTCATAAAACGCGGTATCACCTCCTGGGAGACCTATAGTCTCGTCACAGGGCAGTTTATTGGAACATTTGTCTGTGTATATAGACTATTTTCTCGCTGAATTCGTGGTGTCACTAAAATCTTAAATTAAAGATACAAAAGATTTTCTGCAACATATAGAACAAGTGAAGTGGGAAGAAGGTGACAACTTGATAGTCATGGACATAACTCATTTATATACCTGTATAGGACACCAAGACGATTTAAGGGCGGTTGAATTCTTCTTAAAAAATCGGCCTATCAAATTCACTGAACACAATAACATGTTGCTGGAATTCTTGGAATTCAGTCTCAATAATAACATTTTTCTATACCAGGATCAGTACTATAGGCAGGTATCGGGGCCGGCGATGGGCAACTGCTTCGCCCCCAGCTATGCGAACTTGTTCGTTGGCTGGTGGGAGGAGTAGGTGGCCTGGTCGGACGCCAACTGCATATGGACCAATAAGATCGTGGCCTGGTATAGATACATCGACGATCTCTTCCTGGTGTGGAGGGGATCGAGTGAGACAGCGCAAGCCTTTGTCAATGTTTTAAATCAGAATAGCATTAATTTAAAGTTCAGTGCAGATATCAGTTCCACTTCAGTTAATTATCTAGACCTAGAGGTGTTCATTACAGATCAAAAGTTATGCACAAGACTATACCGGAAGCCCACAGCGGGCAATTCGATATTGCATGCCTCAAGTAATCATCCCATTAAATTGATCAGCAGTATCCCATATGGTGAACTGCTTCGTATTAAAAGAAACAACACCAGGGAGGCAGGTTTCCAGAAAAATGCCCAGGAGTGTCTTAACAGATTTCGAGCTCGTGGTTATGGGAAACGCACTCTTAGTGAGGTATTATATAAAGTAAACTCTGTACCGAGAGAAAAACTGCTGAAAGAGAAAGCCAGGAAGAAACAAAATGAGAACAAATTTAGAATGGTCACAACGTTCTCAGAGGAGGCTGGGGAGTTGAGGGCCATTCTAAGAAGAAATGGGAATCTATTAAAAATGGACCCGATTATCGGGGAAGATGTACTGACTCGTCCTATGTTAACATTTAGAAAAGCTAGGGCTTTGAGAGATTCCCTTACAAGCAGCCATTTGACTAAAACAGTACCTACACCCTTTGGGAACAAACCACAGGGGTTCTTCCCGTGTGGAAGATGCAAAGCTTGTAGCAACAGCAAACGGGTTTTGTCATATAAGGTACCAGGCCTAAACAAACCAAAACTAATAAATAAATGTATTACTTGTAGCACACCGTATACAGTATATTGTTTGAATTGCCCTTGTGGGTTAAGCTATATTGGAAGCACAATACATCAAACCAAGATGCAGATCTTGGAACACACAAGGGCAATCAAAAACGGTGATACCTCGAATCCGGCAGCGAGGCATTTTTTGGCTGAACACAACAGTAATAGGGACCTCTTAACGTTCTTTGCATTAGATCGCGTACCGCTCCTTCCTTGAGGGGGAGACAGGGTAACTAGCCTTAGAAGACTAGAATCGAGATATATAATCGATCTTGGTACTAAGACTCCACAAGGCCTAAATACCAATGAGGAATTGGCAATTCATTTGGGAGACTAGGCTAATTAACAATGCATATAGATGAATTTAGGACGAAGTCGCCCTATTAATTATGGATTCCTGAACTGTTTGAACATATATATTACTGCTTGCTTTATTGTTTAGCTGATGTGTCAGAAAAACAAACAATATGAGATGTGGAATGTAATTGGGAGTATAAGGCTAATATTCTCTATTGATGAAAAATGTGAATATATATGAGATGAATTTCTATAAAGGGTCCAACTAGAAATTGTTTTTAACATGCATCATAATGTATTGGTAGGACAAAAGCCCATTCAGGGCTAGATAATACTGTGGCTCTGTAGATTAAATCCAGAGGGCAAAAAGCCATGAGTAATAACTTGTATCTAACAAGGAGATATTTACGATGATTATGATGGACATGCATATAGGATGAGAAGCATAGATATATGCCCAATTAGGGCGTAATTAGACAATAAGATTGCCGAAATATTGATATGGTATTTATTCATGTATTTACGTGATTTAATGATGATGGAATTGCATTTTGTGAGAAGTTGGCCTGGTATATGCTGTTCACTAGTTAAAGTGGACACCTTGCACCAGTACAATTCGACTCTTATGGTAGGTAGGTTTAAGACAACCTTTATAGAAAGCTATCCTAGTGGTAGCTGTGGAGAGCAGCCTTCAGGCTAAGTCTTGGAGGAATGTAAAGCAGCTTGTTTTACCACACAATCTCCTGAATCACCAAATGAAAAGACACAGGTATATATATCAAATATATATTACTAAACAACTCTCTACTAATCTCTTGTGAGATTAGAAGTCAGGAACATATGCATAAATCAACGTTTCACAATAGATTAAGCACAAATATGGCTGGGGCCCTAGGGGCGTACCAGACCATATACTAAAAAAGAGACTTAAGAACAATGACTTGCAAAGGGACAAGGCCTAGGGCCTTCAGAAGTGCTGGGGCCTCACGAAACCACCCAAGGTAGGTAAGTAAAGGACCCACGGGGGACGCGTGCAGTTAGTGAACACAGGCGCTGGCCGCCGTTGACTTCAATGGGGCAAGTCGCGGTGGGAAATTAAGAGTTTCAGGGCACTTCGGGAGTAGCTACAAGCAAGTCACTTACAGGGTAAGTAGTTCTAGGGCCAACACCCACAGGAGCACTGTAGTGCTGGAGTTACCTCACCCAGGGAAGCCGGGTGCATAGGTGTCCTTTGGTGTCGGGTCGCGGCGTCATTTTCAATGGGAGCCACTGAAGACTTGCTGCTTGCGACGACAGGAGAAGTGTCCGGTGGAATCCAAGCCTGGATTCGTAAGAAGGAAGACCTGAAAGCAGAGGGGACAGTGTTCAAAGTCACTGGGCAGTGACCCGGGGCAAGGAAGATGAATGCCCACAGTCGTCGACAGGTTCAGGTCGTTCACGGGTGTCTTGACTCTTTGGCCACGACGTCCAGGAGGCATCAACGACAACCAGGAGATGGATTCAGTGTGTCCCATGAAGTTTGCAGCTGACTGCGGTGTCGGAGACCCGTTTAGAGCCAACAAGCCTTGGCAGCAGCAAGTCTCGTGGAAAGAGAAAAAGTCAATGGTGCAGACCAGAAAGATCTGGGGAACTCACCCAGTGAGGGTAAGTCAGGGCAGGCCTGGAGCAACCAGGGGAGCCCTTTGGTTTTGTAGAAAAGTCTTCAGGGGACCCACAAGCCGGCTGGCAAGGGATCGCAAAGACGCCTCAGGAGGATTCCTTCAACAGGGGCCCACGGTCACTCGGGACAGGGTAGGCCTCTGATCTTCAGAGGTGTTCCTGCTAGAGGCTAGGACCACACGTGGTCCAAAGCACAGGTTCATAGAACGTTGTGAAGGGGTTGCACTTGACAATAGTGCACGGTACCCAGGGACTGCGGTTCCTCGTCACTCGTGGGGTCCACTTGCCTCAGCTTCACTGGGGACTCACGATGGCCTTGGAGAAGTCAGGAAATCCTCTTCCTGGGCTGCAGGGACTTCGGGCTCCGGCAGGAGCGGCATAGTTTGTGACCGTCGTTGTAGTTTTTGGTGCCTGCCAAGCAGGGGAGTCACTCCTTGACTCCAAGGGAGATTCTTCAGTCTTCCAGAGGTAGTGGAACGTCGAAGGTCCAGGATTCTTCTTAAGAGCGTCGTCCAGGGAGATCTAGCTTGCAATGCAGGGTTCCCTCTCTTATACTAAAAGAAAGGGAGGGACTAGCTCTATGACCCCACCTATGGGAGGGTCAGGGGAGTAGGTGGCTACACCCACTTCCCTTTGTCCAGTTTCATGCCAGAACAGGGGCAGGTAGCCCCTGAGCTGGTTTGAACTGGCATATGCACAGAGGAGCCTTCTGCTCCCCCAGTGCAGGACTTCAAAGCACTCTAGGAGTGCACCCACCCAGCCCCAATACACTAAACCCTGTCTGGAAGGTGGTCACACCCTCCTGCGACAGGATACCTATTGTTGGGCCTCCTCCACTGCGAGTTTCGGTCATCAGCAGGAGGGCAGCCCAGTGTCTGTGACTGGTGGCATCCATTTTGTGATGCCAGGGCTCTTCAGGATTCTACCGCGTTTCCACAGTAGGTACATGTCTATCCCTCTAGAAGGCTGGAATGCTACCCCGCCGCCAGAACTGGTGGGGGGTAGTATTCCAAGATGTTTGACACCAAACACGACATGTTTCCGTGCAGCCATCCCAAAGTTAGCATTTAACGCAAGGTTATAATGCGCTTAAGAGTATATGGTCAGGCTGCACTACAACCAGCCTCAGAGAAGGGTCTCCGAATGCTGCAGAGGGTCTCTGCTCATGCAGGGGCACCCTCTCACATAGGAACCAAGCACTCTGCCTTCAGGATTGATAAGGCCTGCCATAGGAGTGACTTATAGGTTTATATGTGTGTATCTATGTAGTGATATAGGTAGCCTACATCACAGTAAGGGGTGCATGCACCACCTTACCCAGGCTGCAGTAGCAGACCTGTGGTGTCAGATTTAGTCTGCTTCCCAGGGGTGGCATAATACATGCTTCAGCCCCTGGTAGGCCTGTGAAGTACCTATCCCCTTGGCACCTAAGGTACCATATACTAGGGACTCATAAGGTACCACAGTATCCAATCACTAGTGCACCTAGAGTGCACTCCAAGTCGTTTAGAGAGTGAGAACAGGGCTGGGGCCCTGATTGGCAGGGTCCCAGCCAGACTATAGCCAGAAACCAGTGTAAACATCAGAAAAAAAGTGGGGGCAACATAAGAGGCAGATCCTACTCTCCTACACATTTGCAAACCAAGAACCTTGTTGTCAAATTGGAGGCATTTAAAGCCTGATAATGAATCATGCTATATTCCATAATGTGTGCCCTTGCATGTTACAAGATGGCGGAATGTATTGTTGGCCCTTCTTTATGTTGTTACCCATGTCGAGATATCAGAAATATGGTGTATTTAAATGTGACCGTTTCCGGCGCGCACAATTACCATCGAAAGATGTGACTGCCGAAACGCGTCTGGTGTAACAGAGTCCACGAAAATAAATCTTTATTGGGACTCACCCCCGCGAGTGCTCTGTTTTGTTCGTGATATGGGCAAGGCTGAGAGCTGATATATATATATTATTTGGTGAGGACTGTCGTGCTTATTAATCTTTGGTTGTTAAGATCTCCCTCGACCCCATGACTTAGTTTATTTTGGGCTGTTCTTGCAGCTGGAGATTTCTATAACAGGATACTCACATATTTTCGAGGACGTGGATGCCTTGGCTCTGCTTTGTCAATACACATTATGCTGAACTAATTCCGATTGAAAAACTGTTTCGGTTCTCAACCCGAGTACAACACAGAAACAATAACATTTGACCTTGCTGGACATTCGTAGCCTTGTATAGCGAAAATGGCACAGCATGTTATTTTCTCTCCTGGTTGCTGGGTCCTGGGAGGCCCATTACATTAAAAAGAAGCCTTATTCCTGCAGTCTTCGTGTGCGTGCTGGTTTCTTTTGAAAGCAGGGTTGTTTATTTTATATATATATATATATATATATATATATATATATATGTATAATTACCTACTGGCGTACATACTGCCAATAACTTTGCCGTTGTTTGATGAATACTCGCAAAATGTTCAAAACTAGTATGACGCTCACTTCAGCTGCTGACTTGAAAAATCCATCAAGCGCGGGCAGAGTAAAAGGATCCCAATATGCATTTTCCCCATGTTCATTCCCAGCCCGAACTGCTGAACGGAATTACACCAAATTTAGCAGAAAGGTAGATATTGTTCTAGAAAAGTGCCTTTTTCTTATTTGGTGTAAATCTGTTGTGGAGTTATTAAAAGAAATTCAAATTTTTATATCTAGGGACGTGGATCCTCAAAGGATCCGACAGTCCCTGTTCTCAAATCTGATTGGCTGCCAACACTTCAAACCAGGAAGTGGTGGCAGACATCTTGGGACTTAGCTTTAGCTAAGTCCCCAAATACAAAAAGAGAAGGGGACAGAGTAGGAATACCCTGACCCCGTGAGGCTTCTTGAGAGGTCCCAGAGGGACCTTGCCAGGGCAAAAAAACATTTAAAAAAAACAAATTCAGTGGGAGCCACGCTGGAGATACGGCTCCCCCGCTTCTCTATTATTAAGCCAGGTTCTGGGGATATGCAGCCAGAAATGTGGAAAACAAATGGGGGTTCTCCCCGGGGCTATTACCATATAAATCGGGGGGCCTCGTGGACCCCACGTGCCCCAAGGACCACCACCTCCTTGGGGCTATTTAATGTGTAATGTTGGGGCCTAACGGAGCCCCAGGGACCACCACTTACCCGGGGCAAAATTATATTTTTTTGAATGGGATGAGCCCCTCTCCCTGGTGTTCTCATCCTGGGGACCACCACCTCACAGGGGCAGGCGCTGCTACAACAAAGGAGAGGGGCATTCTGCCCCCCCACCTGGAGCCATAGATGGTCCTGGGGACCCCCATGACCAGCTCCTGCTATTTCCTGAAGTTTCCACCCCCGGGATATTGCTGTTTGCTGTGGTTTGGTGAGAGATTTAACCACTCCCACCGAGCGAAAGCAAAAACTCCACTTCCAGCAAATGAGAGCAGTGAAATTGCTTTAGCTTGTTGAAAGTGGAGCATTCATCTGTTTGCATGGCCCTTGTCAAGCGAGCAGGGAAACAGATAAATTGCTTTCAGACACTGGGAGCAGCATGTTTAGCAGCTCCCTGTGTTTGAAAACAATGCTGGCTCCCACAAGAGGTGAGGACCCAGCAGGAACCGCGGGGGCCTTGAGGTTCCCCCTGCGGTACCAGGGCAGACTGTGTGCCCTGGGGGATGGTGTCCCCGGGGCTGAAATCAGCCAGGGGAGGGGTGCTGCATGACCCCCCTCCTCTATTATAAATATATTTTAAGTAAAGGCCGGGCCTCGGGGGATGGGGTTCAAATCAGCCTGGGGAGAGAAGCCGCATGTCCCCTCTCCCCAATTGAAAAAAGGCCGAGCGCCAGGGGGTGGGGTCTCCCTGAAATAAGCCTGGGGATAGGTGCCATGTGGCCCCCCTCCACTAATAAAAAAGACCGGCCCCGGAGGATGTCAAAAGCCCCGCCCCCTTTCTCAAACACTCTGCAAAAGGGCCTCCTGGTGCATAATTTGTTGGGGGATGAAGTCCCCTTGGCTGCTGAGGGTTCTTAGGGGCCAAACCCTCCTGTTACCCCCACCAAGTCCCGCACTGCGGGATTGCTGAGAGCTGGTCGGAGGCCCAACCCCTTTCTCCACTACTCTGCAATCGCGCCTAGTAATTAAAAAAACCATAGAACTTCACTATAAAAAAACACATTTTAAAGAAATGTTATAGTTACGAAATAGCATTTAAAAAACCTTAGAAATTCACTGAAAAAAATGAAGGTTACAGGGACGTTACAGTTAGGAAATATAATTTTTTTTAAACATAGAAATTCACAGAAAAAAACAAAGGTTACAGGGACGTTATAGTTAGAAAATATCTGCTCATTCACCCATACAGTCATTCACACTGCTCACTCTCCAATACAACCACTCACACACCAACTCACTTAATCAAACACTCACTCAAACAGCCACTCACTCACCCATACAACCCCATACACACCCAGTCACTCTCTCATACAGCCATTCAGACACTCACTCACCCATTCAATCACTCACACAACCATTCACTCAGCCATATAGCCACATCCACTCACTTACCAACATAGTCTCTCACAAACCCACTCACTCACCCACATAGCTACTCACATATCTACTTATATATCCATACAACCACTCACACATCCACTCATACACCCATACAGTCACTGACACAGCCACTCATACACCCACAAAAACACTCACACACCCATACAACCACTTACACAACCACTCACACACCTACAGACCTAGCCATAAATCCACATGCTCACCCAGTCACTCATGCCTGCACTCCCATACCCACTCACACACTGATACAAACAGTCACACACCCATTCAGATCAAACATGTTAGATAGTATCACTCATTAGTAGTACAATTAGTATAATAATCTTACTTTTGCAGTAGGTTAGTATATATGTTTAATACCCATTAGTTCTACACTTACACTCACTTGATGTTGTCATGAGTGATGTCATTTGAGATGTCATCAGTGATATCATCAGTGATGTCGCTGACCATGTCATGAGTGATGTAATATGTGAGGTCATAAGCAGAGCATTGCGTGGACGTAAGTTATAGTTAGCTCAGATATTTATAACTGCTGAATTTCACTGGTTTGTATATATATTCACTGAAAAAACTAAAGGTTACAGGGACGTTGTAGTTAGGCTCAGATTTCACTCATACAAAACCAACAAAACTTTCAACACAGAATCTGAACCGACTGTAGCAAACGTTTGGAAAATGTTGTGAAGATTCGACATGACAATTGAAAAAACAACAATTGATGGACAGAATGCAGAACAATGTCATACATTCACCCCAGTACAGAGATCTGGGCCTAAATCCATCGTTTTTTTGCTCACCATGCCATTCCAGTTTGAACCCAGCCATATGCAAATCAGTCTTGACCCTATGCCCACTGGGAACAGTCCAGCCCGAACTGCCAGGCCAGGTCCTCCCTGGACTGGAAACAAGCATCCAAGGACTGGTTTCAGGGTTTCACCCCTCTTCAGCCAGGATAGCTTGACTCCAGTGGCATGGAGAGCACGGGACCCACGTCTGGGCATACCCGTCCTACTCGGGGTGACAATTGCAAAAACAACAATTGATGGACAGAATGCAGAACAATGTCATACATTCACCCCAGCACAGAGATCTGGGCCTAAATCCATCATTTTTTTGCTCACCATGCCATTCCAGTTTGAACCCAGCCATATGCAAATCAGTCTTGACCCTGTGCCCAATGGGAACAGTCCAGCCCAAACTGAGGTGGCGAAGTGAGCTAAAGAATGATGATGGATTCAACCCAGATCTGTGACTGGGGATGAGTGTCTGAAAAGTTTCAGCACTCCGTCCATCATCTCTTTGTGTTTGCTTTGTTTGGCCTAAGTTGGCAGGGTATGCCCAGACGTGGGTCCCTTGCTCACTTTGCCACTGGATTCAAGCTAGCCTGGCTGATGAAGGGTGTTACCCAGAAACCGGTCCCAGGATGCTAGTTTCCGGTTCAGGGAAGACCTGGCTTGGCAGTTCGGGCTGGACTGTTCCCATGAGGCACAGGGTCAAGACTGATTTGAATATGGCTGGGTCTGAACTGAGGTGGCGAAGTGAGCTAAAGAATGATGATGGATTCAACCCAGATCTGTGACTGGGGGTGAGTGTCTGAAAAGTTTCAGCACTCCGTCCATCATCTCTTTGTGTTTGCTTTGTTCGCCCTAAGTTGACAGGGTATGCCCAGACGTGGGTCCCTTGCTCACTTTGCCACTGGATTCAAGCTAGCCTGGCTGATGAAGGGTGTTACCCAGAAACCGGTCCCAGGATGCTTGTTTCTGGTTCAGGGAAGACCTGGCTTGGCAGTTCGGGCTGGACTGTTCCCATGAGGCACAGGGTCAAGACTGATTTGCATATGGCTGGGTCTGAAGTGAGGTGGCGAAGTGAGCTAAAGAATGATGATGGATTCAACCCAGATCTGTGACTGGGGGTGAGTGTCTGAAAAGTTTCAGTACTCCGTCCATTATCTCTTTGTGTTTGCTTTGTTCGCCCTAAGTTGGCAGGGTATGCCCAGACGTCCCTTGCTCACTTTGCCACTGGATTCAAGCTTACCTGGCTGATGAAGGGTGTTACCCAGAAATCGGTCCCAGGATGCTTGTTTCCGGTTCAGGGAAGACCTGGCTTGGCAGTTCGGGCTGGACTGTTCCCATGAGGCACAGGGTCAAGACTGATTTGCATATGGCTGGGTCTGAACTGAGGTGGTGAAGTGAGCTAAAGAATGATGATGGATTCAACCCAGATCTGTGACTGGGGGTGAGTGTCTGAAAAGTTTCAGCACTCCGTCCATCATCTCTTTGTGTTTGCTGTGAAGATTCGACAAGCGGCGCCAAAGTTACTGGCAAAACAAAAAAATGCTTTTCCTATGGAAACATGGTCCTAATTATAACTACCTACTGGTGACCGCCGGCAGAGATACGTTCACTGACTTTACTAATGATATGATGGTATGTTATGGCTTGCAGTGCATGATATGATGGTTAAGGGTGGGCGGCAAATTCCGTTCCGCTCGCGGAACTTGCGAAATTTCGGCATTTCCGCGTTCCGCGCGGAACGCGGAAATGTCGAAACTTACGCGATCCGCGGCGGAACGGAATTCGGGTGCATGAAGCACTTACAGATTTAAATAAAGCAGGTGCCCGAGTTGAAGCTCAAATTCTGTAACGCATTAATCAGCACAAAAAATTTGTGAGCAAGGTCGAGGCTAAGCAGGAGTGCTTTCTGCCCAGATCTACCGCCAAACATTAGCTGTAATCCCTGATGGAGGTCTTTGCATCCTTGATTTTCTCGAGCGCAATCCCGTGTAGGTCCAGTGGCCAGGAGGTTCTTTCTCCTCATCTGCTGCTCAGATCGTGCTCTGACCCTTTATAAACAAGATGCATGTGAACTCGCATGGATGCCCCGCCCATTTTGCCCCGCCCACATACACTAGCGGTATGCAACGTCTTCCCGCCCTTTCCCCACTATGATGGACAGCTTACTCAAAGGACCCCGGCGCCTTTCCGGCGCGGTGGCAAAGTTACAGACACACAGGTCACTGGGGACAATTCTTCTGGTCCTTTACGCTGCTGTAGTGTAGGAAACGCACTATACATTTACCCAACGAGGTAGCACTTACTGATCAGCCAGTAGAAAGTACTCCAGTTGAGTAGAGGTATTGCACAAAACGGTGGCATCTTCGTGGATAAATATGTAGGGCAGGTGTGTAGAATTCGTGAGCGTGGTTAAGCAGATGTGCCTTCTCTCCATTTCCAACGTGAAAAGTTAGCTGTAATCCTTGATGGAGGTCTTTGCATCCTTGATTTTCTCGGCGCAATCCTCGTGTAGAATTCATGAGCGTGGTTAAGCAGATGTGCCTTCTCTCCATTTCCAACGTGAAAAGTTAGCTGTAATCCTTGATGGAGGTCTTTGCATCCTTGATTTTCTCGAGCGCAATCCTCGTGTAGAATTCGTGAGCGTGGTTAAGCAGACGTGCCTTCTCTCCATTTCCAACGTGAAAAGTTAGCTGGAATCCTTGATGGAGGTCTTTGCATCCTTGATTTTCTCGAGCGCAATCCTCGTGTAGAATTCGTGAGCGTGGTTAAGCAGATGTGCCTTCTCTCCATTTCCAACGTGAAAAGTTAGCTGTAATCCTTGATGGAGGTCTTTGCATCCTTGATTTTCTCGAGCGCAATCCTCGTGTAGTTCCTGTGACCAGGAGGTTCCTTCTCCTCGTCTGCCGCTGAGATACTGCTCTGACCCTTTATAAACAAGAGGCATATGAACTGGCCTAGAAGCCCCGCCCGTTTGGCTTGGCCCCGCCCCACATACACTAGCGGTATTCAACGTCTTACCGCCCTTTCCCCAGAATGATGGACAGCTTAATCAAAGGACCCCGGTGCTTTCGGCGCGGTGGCAAAGTTACAGACACACAGGTCACTGGGGATAATTCTTCTGGTCCTTTACGCTGCTGTAGTGTAGGAAAGGCACTATACATTTACCCAACGAGGTAGCACTTACTGATTAGCCAGTAGAAAGTACTCCAGTTGAGTAGAGGTATTGCACAAAATGGTGGCATCTTTGTGGACAAATATGCAGGGCAGGATTCATTCTGGGACGATGCTCGACTGCCCCTGAGAGTGATCCTGCATAGATTACAATGGGCGCAGCGAAATCTCCGCGAGCACGCGAAATTCCGCGTGCTCGCGGAGATTTCTTGCCGTTTCGCGGAATTTTGCGGAACGCCACTCCGCAAATTCCGCCCACCCCTAATGATGGTATGTTATGGCTTGCAGTGCATATTAATATAGGTTTAAAAATAACCTCAGAAATTGCAGTGATGAAATTATATTTGCGTGATTGTGTAGCAAACCACAACTGGCCAATTTCTTTTTATGTTTTGTTTAGTAACCATAATAAACCTAACCTTTTCAGATTTTCCAAAATATATCTTTGTGTCTTGTGAGCAGAAAAAACATAACTCGCAATTAACCATCAATAAATTAGTGCATCTACTTGCACCCACTGTGCATAGGCTATGATTGTCTACAGTCAGGGCCGACTTTAGGGTGGTGTGGCCTCACTGGGCGCTGACCTGGATGGGGGCACTGACCTCAGTGGGGGCGCTGTGTTTAGCAATAACTTACAATTTAGAATCACCTACAGAGTTCCTTGCAGCTTTCAGTCAGCAATAAATAATGTTCCTGCTAGAGAGAAAGATCAGAGTTTTCTCTAGTGTCAGTTTTGGCTCACCATAAAGTAGCGCAGAGGGTTAATATGCCTGCTGCAAAGAACAGATCTGTATTTTATGTGGATAGCTGAGTGGATTAGGAAAGCTAGCCTTTACCAGCTCTTTAAAATGAATTAAATGTATGTGAGAGAGGGGCTATGGAGAGGCGAAGGGAACTTTTGCTGGATGGAAGTGAGGGCATCCGAGGAGGAGGTCATGGGGAGAGGGGTGCCCAAAAAGATTGTCGCACCAGGCGCCATGAGCGCTAAAGCCCGCCCTGTATATAGTGGAGGTTGAAGGCAGCAGAGATGGGACATAGGCCCCAACGCCCTTTAATGTGCGTTTTGCATTCTTTAAAAAACATTTTATTTAATTGTGGCCACTTTCAAGCTTGACTGGAAATCCCAACGCCACTGACATGTTTTTTAAAGAGTTTAAAGGGTGACATGATTTTAAGTCTTCAAGCTTCCTGCTCCGAGTTTGTAAACTCTATCCTATTTTTGTGGTCCATTAGTTCACTGTAAATGCATGCCATTAACACCCAGGCATTACTAGTGCACCGAGGCATTGCTCAATCACCTGTATTAGTGCACATTAAATGTGCTAACATTAAAACCCCCTTTAATGTACAACAAAACTACGTAGAATCTAATGGATATCTGTAGATTCAAAACACCCACATATGTCCCACATATGTCCCACATACGGTGACAGTATTGTGGGGCGTTGTGGGGGCAAGATGTCCAGACTCCTGTGTGAGACTGCTTACCTTGTGAATTTTTCTAACATTATGTTCAGTATGAATGCATATTGTAAACACTTACTTTAAGCCCAGTCACATTTGAAACACTTTTAAGGCATAATGTGTTGAAACATTTTAGGTCAATTTGTCAAAGTGCTAGGAACAAAGTTTCAGGTCCACAGACTCCAGATAGGATGTCCTGCCTCAATAGCCTCAAAATAAATATTCTTCATAAGATAAAACTTACTGAGAGTAACTAAATTGACTTTGGATTACAGGCTCAAAATTCATGGCAACATTGTTTACTTTGCTATGCGCCCAGGTACTTCACCCATGACCTGTGGCACCCGACCAAAGCTAAGGTTGGACGGACAGTCTGCAAAAATAACTGTGCTTCCAAACCAGGTGCACATGGCCTCATCCATTCACATTGGGGGGGAGACATTCACCTAACCACTCAATGTGTCCATTTACCACTTTGATGGCCATCAGTTGTGTACAATGGGGGCTGGATAAGCATGGTCTGGTGTTACAACTGGCCGGACTTGGGTGGAATCTGGAGCATGGAATGTGGTGACACCAAATTCCACACAAGAACGGTTGGCCCGGGCTTCATAGAGAAGAAGTTGTGTTGACGTTTTATCCCAATAAACTCACCTTTAAATGTCACAGCGGATTCCTTGATTATTGGGGAGAGGACCTAATACTGGCGACGAGCGGAGGATGCACAGTGAAGCCTGGAGCCCTGCTATGTGCAGATCATGAGTTAGATGAGCTTCAGAGTACCATGGGATTAATTGGCACAACTGCAAAAGTACGATCGGCATCATTGGTGAAAATCCTGACGGTGACAGAGATTTGGGTGAGGTACAATTGAACATAGATTAACTCAAAACCCCCACATATGTCCCACATACGTTGACAGGATTGTGGGGGCATGATGTCCAGACTCCTGTGTGAGACTGCTTACCTTGTGAATTTTTCTAACATTATGATCAGTATAAATGCATATTGTAAACACTTACTTTAAGCCCAGTCACATTTGAAACACTTTTAAGGCATAATGTGTTGAAATATTTTAGGTCAATTTGTCAAAGTGCTAGGAACAAAGTTACAGGTCCACAGACTCCAAATAGGATGTCCTGCCTCAATATCCTCAAAAGAAATATTCTTCATAAGATAAAACTTACTGAGAGTAACTAAATTGACTTTGGATTACAGGCTCAAAATCCATGGCAACATTTTTTACTTTGCTATGCACCCAGGTACTTCACCCATGACCTGTGGCACCTGACCAAAGCTAAGGTTGGACGGACAGTCTGCACAAATAACTGTGCTTCCAAACCAGGTGCACATGGCCTCATCCATTCACAATGGGGGGGAGACATTCAACCAACCACTCAATGTGTCCATTTACCACTTTGATGGGCATCAGTTGTGTACAATGGGGGCTGTATAAGCATGGCCTGGTGTTACATACTGGCAGGACTTGGGTGGAATCTGGAACATGAAATGTGGTGACACCAAACTCCACACAAGGACGGTTGGCCCGGGCTTCATGGAGAAGAAGTTGTGTTGACGTTTTATCCCAATAAACTCACCTTTAAATGTCCCAGCGGATACCTTGATTATTGGGGAGAGGACCTAATACTGGCAACGAGCGGAGGATGGACGGTGAAGCCTGGAGCCCTGCTATGTGCAGATCACGAGTTAGATGAGCTTCGAAGTACCAGGTGATTAATTGGCACAACTGCAAAAGTTCGATCCGCATCAGTGGTGAAAATCCTGATGGTGACAGAGATTCGGGTGAGGTACAATTGAACATAGATATTTTCTGGTTTCCCGTATTGTAAAGTAACGCGCCGGCTGCATGAGCCACTGCGTGAACCACAGAGCGTGCCAGTACCTCAAACAAGGAGACCCCGCACGCATGCATATAGAAATACTTCACTGGCACAAACACTAGAACTCTCCAGGTGTGGAGCATAGCATCCCTCTTTGTTGGCCATGCTGCGGTTATTGACTTTCCGGTGATCTGCACACCATATCAATCGTGAGCCAATCATTTAGTTCATTGTGAACAATGAAATAAAATACGATAAAGGAAAAAGAAAGAAACACGACTATACAGGGGATGTCATTGTGAATTAAATTGAAGGCTATCTCGGTGATTCACACACCTGTTAATATATACTCACCATTGTGAATTACTTGACAGATATCTCGGTGATTCACACACCTCTAGGATACATTACCAAGTTTATTACGTACTATATAAAATATTGGATAGCCAGATAGTTACCGTAATGCTTAAAAGCATTATACGGGATGAAAATTAACATGGGTGTGGTTCAGTTGTGATGTGAATATACAACTGAGTATAAGCATTCCTGGAGAGTCATATTTGGCATAAACAACGTCAACAACTGTGCAAAGACTATGGATGGAATAAATGTACCATTTCTATTTTTAGCTGCACCAGGATTAGAAGCCTATACAGAAGTAATTGGAGGAGATGACTATACTGACAAACTAAAGTTACCTATTTTAAAACATTGCTTAGGAGCAGAAGACTGACATATTTTGAGTCACTTACCCCCTAAGATATCCGGTCAAGGGGATGATGAAGGCGATGTGGATGTATATGACATGGCAATCAAACAACTGGATAAGTTATATATCAAGAAAGTAAATGAAGTTGTTGCACGACACAAGTTTTTAAGCAGAGGGCAATTACCAAATGAGTCAATTGATGTATTTGTGAATGATTTATGAATTTTAGCGGCTAAGTGTAACTATGCTTCTTTTCATGACCAAATGGTCCGTGATCAAATGGTGCGTAAGGTGGCAGATTCAAAGTTGCAAGAAAAATTATCAGCAGATGAGTTAACTTAAACTAAAGCTTTTGACATCGTGCATCGTTTCGAGAAAATGAAACTGGGTATGAAAGAGTTGTCAGAAATACACGCAGTGGAGATTCAATTGGTTAAAAAAGTCAGTAATGATGAAAATCTAGGTAGTAAACATAAAGGAAAAATGGCTTTTAACCAAAATGTGGAAAAAAGAATATGTATGTTTTAAATGTGGTATACGGCCATTTAGCCAATGGTAGGAAGTGTCCAGCCATTGGCCAAGTTTGTAGATATTGTAAAATGAAAGGACATCACGCAAGGATGTGTAAGAATAGGAACAGATTTAGAGATAATAGCATGGATGTAAAAGGTCAAAGAATGAATTATATAAAGGAGATTGGATGTGACACAATAGGAAAAACAGAAGAAGAATTCCTGTTAAGTGTGTATGAGATTAATGGGGACGTTAAAGATGCTCCATTTTGTATGATTAAGATAGGGGATAGAGAGATAAAGGTAATGGCTGATTCTGGCACGAGACATACCTTGTTTGGGGATGAATGGATGAAAGAGTTTCCTGGAGTAGATGTATTGCCTCAGAAAACAAATTAGTGGGTTATGGAAAAGAAAACATTGAGGTGTTAGGATATTTTACATCCAATTTGAGCTTTAACGGCAAGACTATCGAAGCAAAGGTGTATGTAGCCAAAGAAGGGTCCTGTCTTTTGGGCTGGCCTCAGAAAAGAGATCAATTAATCAATCAGGGAATTGTGAAGAGCGCTACTCACCCGAGAAGGTCTCAAGGTGTTGGGGGGGTGCAGCTCTGGGTCAGTCAAAGAGCTAGGTCTTGAGGTTCTTCCTGAAGGTGTGCAGAGTGGGGGCGCATCTGATGTTGACAGGGAGCTCCTTCCAGGTCTTTGCCGCGATATAGCAGAAGGCTCTTTCATCTGTTTTTGCTCTGTGGATGCATGGGGTTTCGGCGAGGGCGAGGTCGGCGGATCAGAGGTGTCTCTTGGGTACGTGGAAGGAGATTCTTTCGTTGAGATATTGGGGTCCGGTGTTGTGGAGGCATTTGTAGGCTAGGGTGAGTATTTTGAAGGTTACTCCCTTTTTTGACGGGGAAACAGTGGACGTGTCGCATGTGTTGGGTAATGTGCTCATTTCGAGGGATGCTGAGGACGAGTCTGGCTGCGGTGTTCTGTATGGTCTGGAGCGTGCGGAGCAGGGATTTGTTGATTCCAGCATAAAGGGCATTTCCATAGACCAGTCTGCTGGTTATGAGTGCGTGGGTGACGGTCTTTCTGGATTCGGGGGGGGCTCCATTTGAAGGTCTTGCGAAGGATGCGGAGGGTGTTGAAACAGGTGGAGGTGACGGCGTTAATCTGTCGGTTCATAGTGAGGGAGGATCAAATTATTAGCCTCGATCCCAATCATCCGGATCAGGTCCTAGGTTACAGTGATTTAATTTTACAGGATGGAAACATGGTAATGACTGATTGGGAGAAGGTGTTTCCCAAAGTTTTTTCTTCGCAGCTGGGATTACTGAAAAACATTGTGCATAAGATTATTTTAATAAACAATGCAGTACCCAAAGTACACAAGGTTAGAAACATCCCTTTGGTTATGACAGATGCGTTGAAGAAGGAATTAGAGAGGTTGTGCAAACAAGGTGTGATAGAGGAAATGATATCCTCTGAATGGTTGTCACCCGTAGTGGTGGTACACAAACTCAATGGAAATGTCAGGTTGTGTGTCGACTTAAGAGATCTAAATGACAGCATGTGGGTGGATAGACATCCATTACCTAACATACGAGATATGTTTGCTAGGTTGAAAAGGGCAAAAGTATTTTCAACATTAGACTTGTCTAATTTGTATCATTAATAAGCGTTACATGATGCTAGCAAACATTACACCTCATTTACAACCTCGGAGGGTGCACAAAGATATAAAAGGATGCCATGTGGGCTAATTTCTGTGTCATCTGTATTTCAAAGGATCATGTACAAACTGTTTAAGGATTGAAATAACGTTCTATACTTTCAAGACAATATTTTTGTTTTTGGAAACAATGCCAACATTGCTTGGACAAATACTTATTTTTAGAAAAAGAAACTCTAGAGTGTTGGTGGGGAATTTAATATTTTCGAAAGTATGTCTATGGAACAGTATTCAGGGTGAGAACAGATCATCGTCCCTAGTGGATTTATTACAACAAGAGGTTGGGGCAAAGCAACACCCAGAATTGCCAGGTGGCAATAAAAAATAACAAGACTTTCATTTCAAACTTGAGTATATCCGGGTGTAAAAAATATTTTGGCAGACTGTTTATCAAGATTGCCTGTGAATGATTAGAGTGTTGAGATCGAAGACAATGAAAGAGTGGTATCAATTTGTGAAGTGTCCAAGTGATGCATTAAAGAGGATCAATGGAGGATGGCATGTGATAGTGTTGAAGATCTGAAAAAGGTTTTCGGGTATATCAAGTCAACTCGGCCAAGGAAAAAGGAGTTGGAGGAATGCCTATTGCCTTTCTTGCATGTGGCACAAGAATTGTCTGTACAAGATAATGTATTAATGAGAGTAGAGCAGTTGGTTGTGCCAGAGAGTCTTAGACAGACGATATTAAACATGGCTCATAGCTCAAAAAACTCATCCGGGTATGAGTAGTAGGAAGAGAAGAATTAGGAGTGAATTTTGGTGGCCTGCTGTGAATAGGTGTATTGATAGGAAGGTCAGGTTTTGTGTTGAAGTGATAAATCTCAGAAGACGGTGACATACGAAAAAACACCAGTTTCGAGGCCATCTCGGGTTTGGGAGAGAGTATCATTAGACATTGCAGGACTCATGTGTAGGGGTAAAAACACCATGTATGCCATAGTTTTGATCGATCAATTATTCCAATGGCCCGAAGTCAAGTTAGTACCACAGGTTACATCAAGAGTAGTAATTCAATTCTTGAATGACATTCTTGAGAGGGAAGGATTCCTGGAATCATTGCACATGGATAATGGTGTGGAGTTGACATCTAATGAGATGAAAATGTTTCCTGAGAGTCATGGGATTGAGCATAGGCACACTTCAGTTTATTATCCCCAAAGCAATGGAATTGTGGAGAGGTGGATTAGAGTGTTAAAGGAAGGGTTACAACTGCCCATTATCAATGGTGAGAATTCTCAACAAGCCATAAGAATTTATTATGGAGTTACAGAAATACTCCTAGAAGTGATGGAGATATATCTCCGTTTGAAAAAATGAGAGGAAGGAAAGGTGCATGCAAATTGAATCAGAGGTGGATGATGGAGTTATTTGAGAAAGTGAAGAAAAAAGGATCTACGGGTGTCCAACCAGATGTGGGGGATCTACAAGAAAATGAACAGCTGCAGCCTTGGAGGGTAAATGATTGCGTCCGAGTGAGAAAAGGAAGGTTGGTGAAGTCTGGTGAGTCAAGGTACTCATCACCCATGAAAATAATCAGGGTAGGTAAACAGGTTGTAGAATTATCTGACTGCAATGTGTGAAACATGAGCAAAGTTGTGAGAGTCGCGCAGTGGTTATGGCCAGGTGCTGATATGAGATCGGGTTGTGTGAGAGAAAATATTAATTGGCAGAAGGAGATCAGCTGTCAAGGGAGAAATGATGAATGGCAGAGAAGAATGGGAAACGAGGTGAGACGTAGACGCAGACCATTGTGGTGAAAAGATTATCATATGGAACATTAAAATACTGGGTGTATGTATTTCCCACTAGGGCGCATGGGATTATTACATGTGGAAAATGTGTGTATATGTAAATAGTTGAATAGTGCTAAATTGATAGTTTTATAATGTCATTGCAAAGTTTTCATTGTTAACTGAAAGGGATGTGTTACATACTGCCCGGACTTGGGTGGACAGTTGGACTGGGCTTCGTGGAGAAGAAGTTGTGTTGACATTTTATCCCAATAAACTCACCTTTAAATGTCACAGCGGATACCTTGATTATTGGGAGAGGACCTAATACCTGGCTTCTGTGTAGGTCTGCACCGAACCACCCCTGCATTAAACCCTGCTGCACTTGCCCTTGGCCATATGCAGTGAAGCAATAGCCAAATGGCCCGGCCTTTGGCCGCGCAATGAGACAGCTTCAGGACCTGGACAACCCAAGCTGCACACAGGCTTTCGTTGAGTGTAGTAGGGGTTCATCAGAGCACAAGGTCGGTGGCAAGGCCCTACACACAATTCATTGTGTGGCTAATCTTTGCTGTGCACAGCCTTTTACACTGTGCAGCAAATGATGGTCACAGGTGCTCGCTTTTGGTAGTTGTATACACTGACTAAGCACATGTTCACCTATTATTTGTTTTTAAGTTCATAGACAATTGATACTATGATTGTATAGTAAATGGAGACCTAAGAGAAATAAAGGATGAAATAAATATGTATTTTGACTATAAATGGTGGTTAATTAAAGACACCCTTCATATGCATTTAGTATTGTTCAGAATACATTTTAGCTAAAAGTGCTCATTTTCATACTTGACAAAACAATCCCAATACTGCAGATATATCCTTTGTGGACTTTAAAGCATGACTGTTAAGTCTGCAAGCTGTTTGTTCCAGTTTTGCAAACTCTGTCTTTTTTGTGGTCCAAGAGTTCACTGTGAATTCATGCTATAAACACACAGGTGTACCCAGGCATTACTCAACCACCTGCTTTAATGCAAATTAAATGTGTTAATATGAAAAGTCCCTTTAATGTACAAATGAAGCCTGTGGAATCTCATGGATGCCAGCACAAACCCAAAGTCCCAAAAATGCCATGGGCACAATTGTGGGGGCAGGAGGTCCTGTTATGAGCCTGCAGACTTAGGTGTGAGTTTGCTGAGAATTGCTGATTCATACACAGGTATTGTGACACAGGCATGTAGCCATTTTGACGTTGTTGCCTTGTTTCCTTGCACATGATTGTGGCAGCTCAACCAGCCTTGAAATTTACTGCCTGCTGTCATTCATGAGGAAGTGTGAGTTGGGTGTAAATGGGTAGTAGGAAGCAGAGGCTGTTGAGACAGGAGATGTCCTGGGATATCACACACTTCACATTGTCTGCTGCTTCTGGGATGGCACCTGGAATCATGAACCTCTTGGTATTCCCTGGTCAGCTCCTCTGCAGGCACATGCTTGCACAGCAGAGGATGGACGGAGATGTGTCCTTCATTTGTTTTTTTTTTTATGGGGTCATTGGGCCTGGTTACCAAACAAGTAAAAACTTTTATCATGGTATTTAAGCCCAGAAACAATAAGATGTGGGGTGTTGCTTTGAATGGTCAACCTGTTGTACAGATTACGGAGTTCTCGTAGTTGGGGTAGTCATGGATGCTAGGTTTAATTGGGGAACATGAATAGCCAAGGTGAAGCTGAAATTTGTTAGTTCCGTGGGATGCATTTTCAAGCTGGCTAAAACATTTGGTAAAAACCTTTATCCCCTTTATTGGAAGTTTATAAAAAGGAAATGCCTCCTGAGTCTTACTTATGGTGCCGGATTATGGGGTTTTGCAAATACCAGCCCCCTTCAGGTGAAACAGAACAGAGCGCTCAGGAAACTCTTGAGAGTCCCATCCACATGCTCTACCTTCATTGTACATCAGGAGCTTGGAATGGAGTATGCCGAGAATGCTTTTAAGCTCACCCCCTTGCTCCTATGCTGCTCCATCTGGGTCAATCCCATGAGACGTTAAATAGGGAAATTATTAACGATTGCCTTGTGTGTGAGAGAGGCCTAAAAATCCCTTGGTTCGATTATATCCAATCTGAATTAACTAAATTGGGTAGGCCATCTCTTTTCACCAACCCTGATATCGTGTGGGTTAAATCAGTGTGAAGAAGAATCCACAAGTGTAACGGTAAAGTAAGTAATTTATTATTTTCCTTATGTTAGATGCAGGAGCCCATCCTCTGGCGACTTCTATCTCCGCAATCCAGTAACTGAATTCCGTTGGGGAACAACAGATCAGTAACTCGAACCGGGCAACATAGAACGTCTTTCATAAGATGCACTACATTTTAAATCAAAACAGAATACATGGCACCCTCATCGGAATACAATTAGTACGGGAGAGCGCTCGTGCAAGATAACAATACATCCGGATACAACACATCTCCCTTTTTCCAACAAAATAAATAAATATATATATATATATATATATATGAATATACAACATTTACAACAATTAAACAGTAAATTCTTGCAAATACATAGGTTTTTTTAGAAACCCTGTCACTCTTTGTTGTAACATTTTTATTGTAAAAAGCCACATTCCTGTCTTCCCTAGTATCACTGACAACTCTATAATTTCCCAGATGATTACGGAATCCCCTACCAACGAATGCTGGCTACTAGATTTTACAGCTTGGGAATCATGAGTATTTATTGTGCATATCAGTGGTAGTGGAATCCAATATGGCAAAAATAAGTCACTGGTTTGTTGTTGTTGCTGCAAATTGTTTCTTACCACAGTGCTTTGAAACTCGCTTAATAGCACTAAATTTCTTCTTGCCCACCAACGCTCATCCTCCAAGAGAACTGAAGAACGAGCAATGCTGATAACCTTAACAGGCCCATAAAAATTGAACTCTACTTTGGACCTCGTAGGTCTCATGTCTTTCAGCATGACCCAAGATCAAACATTTTTTTTGTTATCATGATACCCCATCATTTTTCTTTGTACATTTTGGTCTTTTATTTCGGTATCTTTCAAATTCCAACCTAATCCAAATTACTTAGTGACTTATCTTTGAACCAAAAGGGACTCAATCCAGTTTGAGATTGTCTACCCCTCAATAGGGGAAATGGCAAAACTCCTGTGATGCTATGAGGGGTATTATGGTAAGCCCAAATTTTGTCTTGGACAAACTTAATACATCTTTATTGCATGTGAGAGCTGTTTGAATAACCTCCTTGATTATTCTATTGTCCCTCTCAACAGCACCATTGGATTGAGGTGAATACAGTGCAACATTGTAGTGCTTTATACCCTTATTGTTTAGAAAAACCTCCACAGTTTCAGACACAAGCTGTACTCCATTGTCTGTGATTAATTTCTCAGGATAACCCTCTAATGCAAATACTTTGTTAAAAAAGGTAATGACAGCTTGGGTGGATGTTTCTTGTACAAAATCGTAGTATATTCACTTTGAAAAATAGTCAATCATACCAACCAAATACTTGGCATCAAAAGGTAATGTCACGAATGGGCGTGCTAAATCTAGTGCCACTTTACGCCATGGACCTTGAGGTAATACAGTGGTGACTAAAGGAGTATCCTGTGTCTTCCAGTGCTTGTTGGATAAAATGCATTCTTGACAGTTACTTACAAACTTGTCAACCTCTGAATCCATGTAAGGCCACAAAAATATAGCACCTTAAAATGTTCTTAGTGGAAGTAGTTCCTAAGTGTCCATTATGGGCTAATTCCAAAATCTTAGACCTTAAACAAGTGCGAACCACAATTTTCCAAACCCTCATGAGGATATCATTTTCAACACTAAGTTGATCAGCAAATTGGCAAAATACAAAAAAATCCCCCTTGAAATCTTTAACAGGAGGCCAACCTTGTTCTACAAAGGATTTGACATCCTTCAGAACAACATCAGAATCACACGCAGCCTCCCACTCAGTTTCAGTAAGTGTACCCTGACACAAATGTACTACATCCGTGTTAGCCACAACACTCTCATTCTTGAACAATTAAACCTCAAAACATTCTTAATGTTCTGGCACAGGCAACCTGGATAAACAATCAGCTCTGGAGCGGATGATTCCAGGTATATTCTTAGCATTGAAATGATATTCTTTTAGTTTAGATAAAATTCTGATAAGTCTTGAAGAAGTACAAAATTCTCCTTTATCACCCAATAAATACATGAAAGGTTTGTGATCCGTGCACAAAGTAAAGGAGGTACCCCATACGTATGTTCTAAATTTTACTATTGCCCATGCAAAGGCAAGTGCCTCTCTCTCAATGGTGCTATACTTTGTCTCAGTAGAGGATAAGACTCTGGAAGCAAAAGCAACAGTTGTTTCAGAAATCTTTACTATCGTAGACGAATTATCCAATCCTGAGAGAACTCTTAGTAAACCCATTCCATCACAGGATCTTTGCGACTCCCTGAACAAATTTTTATTGATAAAATCGCCGATATCAAAGCCAGTATCCCCTCCCATACTTCACCTCAGGTTATCCCCCTTGCCTAGAAACCCCCACTCCCTTAACTGTTTTCCATCAATTGACACAGCTATCCTGGGTGACCTTCTAGTAAAAGTTAGATCTGGCTCCCCTATGGACCAATGTCCCCCTCATATTTTAAAAACAGCTTTCTCCACCGTTTCGGCCCCAGTCCTTGCACTACTCAACAATTCACTGTCCCAGGGCGTTGTACCTAACTCCTTTAAGGAGGCTATAGTGGTCCCTCTCCTTAAAAACCTAGTGCAGACCCCAAGATGCTGGGTAACTACCGCCCAATCTCTTTGCTCCCTATCTGGCCAAATTACTTGAAGCCCACGTTGCTAAATGCATGTCCAACTTTTGGAACAATCTGAGTTCCTTGACCCACGCCAAGCGGGCTTCCGTCCAGCCCACTCCACAGAAACTGTCATATTGGCAGTCCTGGACTCCTTACGAGGAAAGGCGGACAAAGGTTCTCCTCAGGCCCTGGTACTGTTAGATCTCTCGGCCGCATTTGACACGGTCGACCATATTATACTGGCAGACCGTGTCAGAGAGGCAGGCATTCAGGGCCTCGCCCTTAAATGGATGATCTCCTTCCTGGAAAACCGCTCTCAGGCCGTCCGTACTGGCCAGTTCACTGCCCCTAAACTTAAAACCACTTGCGGGGTTCCTCAGGGCTCTGCGCTTTCTCCGCACCTATTCAATCTCTACCTTCTTCCTCTGATTAGATGTCTGAAGGAAAGAAGGGTGGACACCTTTAATTATGCCGACGACCTCCAACTTGTGTTTACTATCGACAACTCTTCCCAGTCAATCTCTGATTTTCAATCCACTATGACATTCATCCGTCATTGGATGGATCACAACCACTTAAAATTAAATCCAGGAAAAACCGAACTGGTCCTGACAGGTGGTGCCCATAACCACTGGGGCCCACAGTACTGGCCCAATGAATTAGGTCCTCTCCCAGTCCCCTCATCCTCAGTGAAAAGTCTAGGAGTCACCATTGGTAATGACCTCTCCTTAAAATCGCATGTAGGTACCGTTATTTCCACTTGTTTCCTTCAGCTACGCAAAATTAGGAAGATAAGTAGGCTTTTGACTCAGGCAGCTCTGGTACAGGTGCTGATGGCGTTGGTAATATCACGCTTAGACTATGCCAATGCAACTTACCTTGGTCTTCCACTTGGCCTTACTAAACGGTTGCAAATGGTTCAGAACCAAGCAGCCAGACTGATTTATAAACAACCCAGATGGCAACATGCATCCCCCTTCTTAGGAAACTGCACTGGCTCCCCATTCCCCAGCGTTGCATGTTTAAAGTGGGATGTCTGGTGTTCAAATCTCTGAACGGCCAGAGCCCCAAATTCATAAATAATCTTATCTCCCGTTACACTCCTTCACGCAACCTACGTTCGGCACAGCTCCAACTGCTGACGGTCCCTACCTTTAAGCTAAAGCGCCAAGGGGGTTGCAGGTTCGCAACTCTTGCCCCCCGTCTATGGAACTCCATCCCCTGGAAATCAGGTCAAGCGCTAGCTTGCTGAGTTTCAGGAAAAGCCTCAAAACCTGGCTCTTTATTCAAGCTTATGAATGATCTGTCTCCGGGTTGGCCAATCCCCTAGCAATCAGCGCCAAGAAACCAATCGGTGTACGTGCGCTCTATAAATACTTGATAAGATAAGATAAGATAAGATAAGATGTACCCAGTTTCTGACAAGAACAGCGCCGAAACCTACTGCGCTGGCATCTACTTTTATAATGCATTTGTGACCACTCACATACGTTTTCAATGCAGGAATCTTAGATAAAGTGTCCTTTATATCCTGAAAAACACTTTGTTCAACCGTACTCCAACAAAACTTTTTTTTTTTTTATGCAACATTTTTGTAAGTTGTTCCATGAGACTAGCATACCCACAAACAAATCTGGAATAATAGTCGCTTAACCCCAGGAAGGATCTCAGTTCATCCTTATTGTAGGGTGCAGGTGCTTCCTTCAGAGCTCTGATAAGGTCTTCCTTAGGCTTGATACCTTGTGCAGTAATACAATTACCTAAATGTTCAACATTATCTGTCAAGAATTAGCATTTGTCTTTTGAAACTGTCATGCCATGCTTAGAAAAAATTTATAAAACTTTGTCCAGAATGCTATTGTGCTCTAAAACATCTTTAGCAAAAATAAGGATGTCATCCTGAAAGGCTAAAACTCCAGATACATCCTTGAATAATGTGAACATTAATTTTTGAAATACGCTTGCAGCCGATGCGAGACCGAGCGGCAACCGTAAGTATTTGGAAGCTCCAAAAGGAGTAATGAAGGTCCAAAGAGATTGAGATTCTTTTTTAAGCAAGACCTCATGATAAGCTGCTTTTGAAATCAATGTTACTAAAAACTTTTGCCCCTTCCAAAGTAGAAATTAATTAATTCATGTTGAAAGTGGATAACAAACATCTAAAGTTTTTTATTTAAAGAACATAAATTCGCACATAAACAGATTTTTCTGTCCTTTTTCTTGGTGACCACAACTGCACTGACCAATTCAGCAGCATTGACAGGATCAATAACTTTCTCAGCGCATAATTGATCTAAATGTTGCCTCAAATCCTTCCTAACAGAAAGGGAACATCCCTGACTTTGTGCTTAACAGTCACAGCACCTGGTTTCAAAATTATTTTATGCTCAAAATCCTTAACAGTTCCAACAGAATCAGAGAAAACAGTAGGATATTTCTGCAGAATTTTATCTTCCTCATTAGCATAACTCTCTACAAGCATGAACGGATCAGTAGTCCCGGGTCTCAGTACAATACCCAGTATCCCCTGATCAATACAACCAAGTTTGTTACGACCGTTAACTGCAACATATATCTTGGTAGAAATAGATGTTCCAGAAAACTCCAAGGTGTCAACAGAATACTCTCTGATAACAATCTCAGACTCCCCATATGCTAGGGCTTTAATATCAGGAGCTTCAAGCAATCTAGCAAAGTAGGTCAAACGTTTCTTCAGACAACATAGTTACCGGTGCACCCAGATCCACCATAATCTGTAAATTCACAACACCTATTTGGACTGTGCAAAACGGTCAATTTTTCTTTGCAATACTACCAGTATCACCATCAACAGAGAGTGAGGCAACATCAAAACAATTTACTTCCAACGTTAAAATGGTCACAGTCTTAACACTCTCATCCACTTCAGGTGAATACTGATGTGTAACTTCAGGCACACAATTTACTCTGACTGCATTAGAAATGGAACTCTAGCACACTTTCATAAAATTACCAATTTTCCTGCATTTACTGCACTTTTTACCCATAGCAGGGCAATTGGGACTATTGCCTAAATTATTGTATGGCCCACATCTGTAACATGCATTAGATTTGCCAAACTTACTGCTCTTGACATTCTTTACAGCACTCACACTTGTGCTATTTACAATGTTAGACATTGCAGATGCACTGGCTAAAGCTTTAACTGAAAGAGCAGAACGTTCAATACCTGGGCAATTTTAACTGTTTGTTCTAAAGTAGGATAAGTACAACACAGCAAATGCTCTTGCACCTTTTTGGATCTCTTAAATATTGATCGTTAGAATTCTCCAAGCAGCATAAACTAGCCAAAATGCAGAGAGCAGCCACATATTGATCAATGCTCTAAAACGTTCTAAAACTAGGGGGCCCATTATGATAACGGGCGGATCGCCACTGCCCGTATGGCGGTGGCGATCCGCCCGCTATTTTTCACTGCGTGCCACCCATTTCCCCCCGCCATATTAGTATGGCGGGGGGACCGCGGCGGACGGGAAGACCGTCCGCCGCTTTTCCGCCCGGTCCACAAGTCGACCGGGCGGAAAAGGTTTTAATATGGTGGCGGTGTCTGTTAGACACTGCCATCCATATTAGGATACATGCGGGGATGTGCCTTTCATGCATGTGGTCTTTTCTATTGGGGGCCCATAGCGGGCCCCCAGGAAGTTGGGGGGTGGGTGGTGCACATGGGGGGTACCCATGGTACCCCCCTACATTTGCATGCACAACATGGGAGGCACCGCGCAAATGCACGACATGCCTTTTTGGCATTGCGGCGAGTGGTGCTGAAAGCACCGCCCGCCGCAATGTTAAGTGTGGCGGGCGCATCCTAATCACCCCCACGGGACCGCCGCACTTATGGCGGGCTGTCCCTTTCTCCGTCAGGATGGCGGGTGGACAAAGTCCGCCCGCCATCCTAATGATGCCCTTATATTGGAGGCCCCTGTTCGGAACAGCTTAGGGGCATATTCTCAAGGACTTATCAGCGACTTATCACCACTTTAGCGCCGCAAAAGTGGCGATAGACTTATCGCCCCATTCACAAGCTGGTGCAAACTGCCGATATCGCCAGTTTTCCCGCGATAGCTGCCGCAAAACGCATCGCCACGGATGAGAGCGACAACTAACGCTAATGATATGCAGAGTAGGCGTTCCCGTGCAAACACACACGAAAACGCCACTTCGCGATATTCCCAACGAGCAGCCAGATCAGCGATGCGATCCGAAAACAGGCGATAATGCGCGTTAGCAGCAGGGAAACAACACCTGCCTCTTACTGGTGTTAAGCAGGATGACAACCTGCAGTATGAAAGGGAGCCCAGCCTAGAGCCACATCTGAAGACCAACAGATGCCATGGAGACAATGATCATGCAGCCTGGAGACCCAAGAGGGCCACAACACCCACCGCAACCACTCCCCGGACCCCCTCCCCCCAGGTCATGAAGTCTAGTAGTCAACGGTAGTGGAAAAACAGAACTTTAATACAAATACATCAACAACAAGACGAAAAGCACAGCCAACGCGTTCCATTCCAAATGGGGAACTCCACCAGGGCAACTTGTGGATCCAATAAACTGCAAATGCTGCGGGAACTCCCCAATACCATTCCATATCCCGAAATCAGTAGTCAGAAACCTGTTGGAGAAATGGTGACAGTGGTCAAGCGTCCTCATAGTCACAAACGTAAACTGGTACAGTGTATTGCACTTGGACAAACCGGAATGCATACAGGTATGAAGAATCCAGTCCAAATGTACTGTAACAGAAGTCCGTGTGCTCGTAACCTCCGCAGGAAAGAAAAGGAAGGTTACGACCACACAAACATCTGTTACGGTCTCATCATGCAGGATTCATCATACCGGTAAACATCACGGTATGTATCATCTTGATACCCCTGCACCTTCACTTACCCCACGTTGTGCATGAACAGCTGGAGACCATGCAAGGGAATCACGCTATAGCTGCCTTACCGCACGTGTCAAGGGCAATTGCCTGTACATATGTACCACTTGTGCTCCCTGCCGACCCTGCACACAATTACCGCTACAGAAAGCACATGCATTCCATCAATGTGCAGGCGATAGTGGACCACCGCGGACAGTTCACCAATGTCGTTGCCAACTTCACAGGCAGTGTGCATGATACATACATCTTCCGACAGTCCATCATCAACCAGCGCTTCCAGGATGGCACCCATGGCAATGCACTGCTCATTGGTAAGTACTAACTGAACACACCACACACCTCAACTCCACAATCACACAACTCACAACTGTGGGAGAGCACACATAACAAAATCACATACAACATGCCAACCAACATGCCCAACTACCGGACACGACAACACAAGTAACCGTGGTAACAGGGGCCAGACATGTAGACAAACCATCCACAAAGGCAGAGCCCCTCTGCCACACAATTGCAGAATGTGGGGGGAGGTGGGAAACAAGAATGTGTGAAGGAGGCAAGTGACCCAGCACAAAGAAAGGACACAATGCCAAGTTTTGAGGAGATGTGCTGGACAGACTGCAGTATGCAGAGCACAGACATGTCCATGTGGACATCTACTGCTGGTGTATGCAGTGTAGTGGACAGTGGACGCAAACAGGTTACCCCAGGCAGTGTGGAAGCCCTTGGACATGTAGCCATGTGGTCCCCCCCGTAAGCCTGAGTGGAGCGGCCTTGGCCGGCGTATGTCGCAAATGAATACCCCGGGGCCCTGGGCATGGTCCAGTTCCGGGATGGCCACCACAGTAACTACTGCGTGTGTCTCTGTGTCCGCCATATCGTGACCATAGGCCTACACACACGCGTCCGACCACAATCAACGGCCGCATTCACACTGGAGACGAGGTGACTACATCCCAAGCCAACCCGCGCACATCTCGTCAGCGCATGCAGGGCCGTGTCTGCCAGGGCGGCGCCCCACACCCAGCCACGAGGCCGCAACCATGACCGGTGGTGCCTGCGTGATCCTGTGCGCCTGCTGCACCCCAGCCCTGGTCCCCAGACCGGTCCACTGCCCAGCGATGACTGCCCGCCCCTGCGCACCCAGGCCTCAATGCTCACCCGCCGCCACCGGCGTATCTCCAAGAGGGCCCTCCACGTGCCGGTGCAACCTCCTCAGCCGATGGCTGGATCCAGCGCCACAGGCCCCCAGCACACCCTGTGGCACCGCACAGCGGAGTAATGTGTGTGCTGACTGCTGCCTGCGTGTACACTGCGGTCCAGCAGGGCTCACAAATCAAATCGAGTCCTGATATGCTGGACGCTGTGTCGAGGCCAACGCATCATCGCAGGCTGCACACCCACTCAGCTCTTCAGGTGGGCCTAACTCAGTGCAACGCAAGTCATCGCCACGTGGCGGTAGGCCCGTGCTGGACCCATGCCATCGGGTGCCACCAACTCAGTGCAACGCAAGTCATCGCCACGTGGCGGTAGGCCCGTGCCGGACCCAGGCCATCGGGTGCCACCAACTCAGGGCAACGCAAGTCATGGACCCTTCATGATTGTGTTCCGTGGATGCGGACGCCATCATGTCACCTCCGGCAGTGGGGAATGTGCTGTGGTGGGCCCCTTTTATTGGCTGGGTCACATGTCCCATGACGCCTGTGCTGCATGGGTGTGGTGTGGGTGTAAACCAGCCCTCAGGGAGTGGCTGTGGCATGCTGACGACTAGACCAGTGACCAGCAGATCACTACAGGGAAGACCTGGGACATGTAGCTGTGTCGTCACCCCCTGTGAGCGTAAGCGGAGTGGGCTGGGCTGGCGTATGCCAGTCCAGCGTAGGGGTGTGAACAATGAGCCCGGGGCCCTGGGCGTGGTTCAGTTCTGGCCTGGACAAGGAATTAACCATTGCGTGTGTCTCCGCTGTAGTGTCTGCGCCACCCGGACCGCAATCGGCAATGTTGCACCCTGTGACCCAAGCCCCACAACATGTGCAAAATGGACGTGAGGGGGAATCAGTGACCCTACATTCATCCATACTGTCATACTTGAAGGATCATAGACATGACACATCTATGTGAATTTGAATGTTTTATTCACATCCAGTGGAGTGTTGCAGCTGGAGCAGTACAGGGCCATGCACACCCCACTTGACATTGTTGTCCCGTGGAGGGCCAGCCAGAGTCCATTAGGGAAGGACAAGTTCATCGGAAGAGGAAGAGTTCAGTCCGCAGTCTGATTGCTGTGTCATTGGTAACCAAACAGAATATGGCAGTCCATGTCGAGGTCCAAGGTGAGTGCCGCAGAGTATATCGGGGGACAGTGGAAGGTGATGATGCAAAGGGCTGAACCAAGCTGAAACAGGCCATATGGCGGAGATGAATGCTACTGCCTCCTCCTTACCAGTAAGGTTGATTCACCCGCATCTTCGTCCTCTGTATCGCTTTGTTCGCCCTAAGTTGGCGGGGGTATGCCCAGACGTGGGTCCCTTGCTCACTTTGCCACTGGATTCAAGCAAGCCTGGCTGATGACGGCTGGAATGCCAGAAACCGGTCCTAGGATGCTTGTTTCCGGTCCAGGGAAGACATGGCTTGGCAGTTCGTGCTGGACTGTTCCCATGAGGCACAGGGTCAGACTGATTTGCATATGGCCATGTCTGAACTGGGGTGGTGGAGTGAGCTAAAGAATGATGATGGATTAAACCCAGATCAGTTGACTGGGGGTGAGTGTTTGATTGGCTCAAGCGTTCCGTCCATCATCCCCTATTGTATCGCTTTGTTCGCCCTAAGTTGGCGGGGTATGCCCAGACGTGGGTCCCTTGCTCACTTTGCCACTGGATTCAAGCAAGCCTGGCTGATGACGGCTGGAATGCCAGAAACCGGTCCTAGGATGCTTGTTTCCGGTCCAGGGAAGACATGGCTTGGCAGTTCGTGCTGGACTGTTCGCATGAGGCACAGGGTCAGACTGTTTTGCATATGGCCATGTCTGAACTGGGGTGGTGGAGTGAGCTAAAGAATGATGATGGATTAAACCCAGATCAGTTGACTGGGGGTGAGTGTTTGATTGGCTCAAACGTTCCGTCCATCATCCCCTTTTGTATCGCTTTGTTCGCCCTAAGTTGGCGGGGGTATGCCCAGACGTGGGTCCCTTGCTCACTTTGCCACTGGATTCAAGCAAGCCTGGCTGATGACGGCTGGAATGCCAGAAACCGGTCCTAGGATGCTTGTTTCCGGTCCAGGGAAGACATGGCTTGGCAGTTCGTGCTGGACTGTTCCCATGAGGCACAGGGTCAGACTGATTTGCATATGGCCATGTCTGAACTGGGGTGGTGGAGTGAGCTAAAGAATGATGATGGATTAAACCCAGATCAGTTGACTGGGGGTGAGTGTTTGATTGGCTCAAAGCGTTCCGTCCATCATCCCCTTTTGTATCGCTTTGTTCGCCCTAAGTTGGCGGGGGTATGCCCAGACGTGGGTCCCTTGCTCACTTTGCCACTGGATTCAAGCAAGCCTGGCTGATGACGGCTGGAATGCCAGAAACCGGTCCTAGGATGCTTGTTTCCGGTCCAGGGAAGACATGGCTTGGCAGTTCGTGCTGGACTGTTCCCATGAGGCACAGGGTCAGACTGATTTGCATATGGCCATGTCTGAACTGGGGTGGTGGAGTGAGCTAAAGAATGATGATGGATTAAACCCAGATCAGTTGACTGGGGGTGAGTGTTTGATTGGCTCAAGCGTTCCGTCCATCATCCCCTTTTGTATCGCTTTGTTCGCCCTAAGTTGGCGGGGTATGCCCAGACGTGGGTCCCTTGCTCACTTTGCCACTGGATTCAAGCAAGCCTGGCTGATGACGGCTGGAATGCCAGAAACCGGTCCTAGGATGCTTGTTTCCGGTCCAGGGAAGACATGGCTTGGCAGTTCGTGCTGGACTGTTCCCATGAGGCACAGGGTCAGACTGATTTGCATATGGCCATGTCTGAACTGGGGTGGTGGAGGGAGCTAAAGAATGATGATGGATTAAACCCAGATCAGTTGACTGGGGGTGAGTGTTTGATTGGCTCAAGCGTTCCGTCCATCATCCCCTTTTGTATCGCTTTGTTCGCCCTAAGTTGGCGGGGGTATGCCCAGACGTGGGTCCCTTGCTCACTTTGCCACTGGATTCAAGCAAGCCTGGCTGATGACGGCTGGAATGCCAGAAACCGGTCCTAGGATGCTTGTTTCCGGTCCAGGGAAGACATGGCTTGGCAGTTCGTGCTGGACTGTTCCCATGAGGCACAGGGTCAGACTGATTTGCATATGGCCATGTCTGAACTGGGGTGGTGGAGTGAGCTAAAGAATGATGATGGATTAAACCCAGATCATCCGTCCATCATCCCCTTTTGTATCGCCAAGCTGAAACTGGCCATATAGCGGAGATGAATGCTACTGCTTCCTCATTACCACAACGGCAGTCTCATCCACATCATCGTCCTCTGATGTGTGATGTGCCTCACCTGTGGGTGTTGGTGTTTCGGCTGCAGCACTGTGTGGCACTGACACATCAGGGGCCGCAGGTGGATTGCCGGCCGCACTGTGTGGCAGTGACACATCAGGTGCCAGAGGTGGAATGTCTGCCGCACTGTGGGGCACTGACACATCAGGGGGCGGTGATGTGGATGGTGTAGGAGCAGCAGCATTCATCTGCGCCAGGCCATGTGGCAGCAATGCCATGATGAGTATCTGCAGGGCATGGTAGATCCCAGCCACATCTCGCTGATGTGCAGCCATGGCAGCCATCCTTTCCGCCTCCATCCGCACCGAGTCCTCCATGAGCCTCCGCATGTGTCCCAACTCACGGCTGAGATCGCTGGAGCCACTCTGACTAGACAGGTGTTCTTGTCTCTGAGTCATGACTCCAGCGATGTCAGCCATGGCTCGTTGGAGACCATGGAGCGGACTGTGGGTGTCCATTAGGGACTGTAAGTGGTCCCTGATGGGACGTAGACACCCATGGATGGCATCAAGTTTGGCTGCCATGAGGTCGAACCCCACCCGCACCTGCTCAGCCATCTCCTTCTGGCCCTCCAACATACGGCGTTGAAATGCCATGTGTTGGTCGTGGGGATCCTGGGAGACAGCAGGGGTGGTGGGTGCTTCCTGCTGTGTGGTCTGTGCAGGGGGTGGGGTCTCCTCAATGCAGCTGTGCTGCCCTGCTCCTGGAGGTGGGGTGCCGAAGCTGTCCATGAGCTCTTGGAGGGCGTCGGTGTTGAAGGTGGGGAGGTCCTCCTCGTCATCAGTGAGGAGGTGTTCGGTCTGCCCTGCAGGAGGTGATGATTCTCCCTCTGCAATGTAAAGGGGAGATGCAGTTTAACAGTGTGTTCCATGTATGTTCACGCATTGGGCAAGTTTCCAAACAGAGTGCATGACAATGTACATTGTGACTGTTTAGGAGGAGCTGCCTATTTGGAGCGGGACAGTGGATATTTGTGCACCATCAGGGATGTGGGGTTGTACTTGTCCATTTTCATGTCACAGTTTCCTGCTATGCCAAATGTGATTGTCCAGTTTCTACACACAAGCGGCAGCAGTTGTGTCCTCTGTTCTGTTGTGAAAGTGTTGCAGTTGTACCACATTGTTGTCAATGTTGATGTGCTCTGATTCTTGTGTGTGTGCTGCATTGTGGGAGAGTCGCCACTGCAGCTCAGACTTTGTTTGGCCTTCTCCCTTTCAGGCGGTGTGCCTTTGACTTCTGTGCTTATGCAGTGCTGAGATGTTGCATACTTGGGTGAATTGGGCTCTTGGTGGGAGTTGGGACTCTTGGCCATGGTTTGTCCGCAGATGCCTTGTTGCCGTCAGGGGTTGTTTATGCACGTGGATGTGTCAGTGTGTGACCTGCTCCTTTCCGGATGTGGACCACACTCAGCCACCTCGGTGTTGTGGCGTGCAACATGTCATGATGAGTGGCCTGCAGACATGCTCATCGTCATGCAGTGTCACTTGCATTGTCAGTGTGGCTCACGGATCCGCAGCTTTGCTGTGTTCAGCACATGTGCATGTGTTTGTTGTGAAATTGGTGATGTGTGGGAGGGCCCCCTCTGGGCACATTGTGGACGGCGGACTACTTGCTGTTTCTATGTGTGCTGCAGTATGGCAAGGAGATCAGGGACATGATCCAGAGTCATTGTGGTTGTGCAGTGTGCCATACTTCATTGTGCATGTGTGCCATTGTGCCCATCTCCCCCGTCCCCCCAGTCCCTGGTGGTTACTCACCCTGTTGCTGTTGTGTCAGGTCATGTTGAGCAGTGTCCGGTCCCCCGACTCCTGCCACCGTCTCAACACTGATGACTGTGGACACCATTTCCTCCATCTCATCCAGCTCCTCCTGTGGCGCAGGGCTCCCACCCCCAGTCTGCATTGCTGCTTTGCGGTTGTTTGCGAGTTTCTGCTTGGTTTTGCGCTTCACATCATTCCAGCGCCTCTTGACCTCGTCCATTGTCCTCCTCAGCACTCCGACTGCATTCACCTTGCCCACGATGGACTGCCATGTTCCATTTTTTGTTGCCAATGACACAGTGGAGGTGACGAACAGTTGTTGATGGTGTTCGACCACCTCCGTAATCAGGATCCTGTTTTCCTGCGGACTGAACCGCGTCTTCCTCTTCTTCTTCTCCTTGCCCTTCCCTGACCCCGAGGTCCCAGGCTGGTCCTCCGTGGGTCTTGTAGGGTTCGGGTTGTCCTATGTACTTGCTCCGGCTGCCTCCATTGTGCTTCGCAGTTGTTATGTGTTTTTTTTGCTGCTTTTAAGGTGATTTTTCCCGCCTGACGTGGGAATTGCAAGCCTGGCGCTGCTTGTCGCCGATTTTTCTATCGCGGTTGGGCCCATCGCAACTTTTTTCACGTTCGGGTTTCCTTTTTTATCGCTGTCGCGGTAGTTGTATCGCGGACATTTGAGGCGTTTTCGGGAAACTATCGCATGTTACCGCCGTGTTGTGAATACGACGTTGACACAGGGTTATTTCCCTGCGATAGACGGCGATATGAAAAATTGTGTTAGCCTATTTTGGCGATGTTTATCGCACGTTCTTGTGAATATCCCCCTTTGAATTTTTTGATCCAATTCCAGCTCTTTCATGCTCTCTTTGGCCAGGTCACTGACAGCGCACAGAAACACTGGTCCAAATTCTAAATGTGTTTACATGTTCAGGGATAGTGACGTGTGTTTTCAATATTGTAAAATAGCAGCAGCTCACTAATATTGCTGCAAATAATCTCTGTGACACCCTCACATTTCTCATATGTGAGGTCCTGCTTTTATGTGAAAGAAACTTTTTTTAACACATAACACACACATTTATCTGCAATAGACTATCACACATCACCCACATTAAAAATAAATTAAAGGAAAAGGGTATTTAAAACAATCTATTTAAGAATTATTGAAGGTCATCAGGGCAAGACTCTCTGCAGAACAGAGTTGGCTCTATTAGGGGCCCCCCTGAAAGACTGGGGCCCTGAGCCAGAGCCCACTTTGCCCATGCCTTAAAACGTCTCTGACCTTTCCCGTTCCCTAGAGCCTTACCTTAAGTGGATTGATAATTCATGGGACAGGTATTTTGCTCACTAGGTTCAGGTTAGGATTTATGAGGTGGTATCTTGGCTTCCCTCTCGGCCACTTTGACCCCACAAAGTTCCTGCTATATCCATGTGATGAATCTTCACCGCAAAACCATTTACACTTTACCTTCTTCTGTAAATGTTTTATTGATCTTACTAAAAAGTTTTTAATTCTGATTATACGAAGAAGGGGTATCAGAACAGCAGGACTAGCCCTCTTGTATTTACAACAACTGGATTATCCACCTAATTGCATTAATATCTGCTCTTTTCTGAACTGTGCTGTTAGTTGAAGAAAATCATTACTGTTTTAATTAGATGGTCTAACTTTTGAATACAAACTATATTCCTCCTAATGAATTTTCTTATGTTATTTAGGCACTTTAAACTGCACTTTACTTGTACTTTTCTGCAATGCTAGACTTTGGCTTTTATATGAATTCATGCCTGTTTTATGATCCATTGCTGTATTTATGGAGTTCAAATTGCTGCTGGCTTTTATTGGAATTGTTTCATTTTTAACTTAATTTTATATATTTGTTTTAAGTGTCAGATTGCCATGTTTATCCTGTAAACCTTTATGGTCACATTTGTGTCAGAAATAAAGTGCTTGGCTGACTGACTGTCCTCCATGGACCCTCGTGGGAGTACGTGATGAGCACCTGAGGCTGCACATGAATGTGAGCTGATAGAAAGGCAAGTATTATAGAGGCCACACGCCTCAGTCATTCAGGTTGGAGATATTCGCCTGTGGATCCTACTGTGGGTGTTCATTTGTCTGAAGCATAATCTCTTACTTGGCAAAAGAGCTGCCAAGTAATGCATCAATCAAGATGTAATGTGACAAACATGTCCCTTTACAACCGAACAGTTATTATTTTAGGTAAACAAATTTAGCTCGCATTCATGATTTACTTTTAGAAAGCACTAAGTATTGAGCCTCAGATATAAAAAGAAGATAAATTCTAGCCCGCAGCAGCATAATTTTGATAGTTTGGATGGAACAATGTAACCATAACAACGTGTTCAATTTTTATTTTGGAATAGATAAGTCATATTAATGTTCTTCCACGCAGAAAACAATGTCTTTATTTTAATGACCATTTTGGGAGCACAGTTGTTCTTAAAATAGTTATGGACAGAGGGCATCTGGATGTATCAGAGAGCCATTTTACTTTATATTACAAGATTCTTTTGTTGGAAATGGTGCTTGTGCTTTCCTTTTTAAACATGGCAAAATTGGCATACACCTAATTGGAACACTTAATTTATAAGTTTCTAGTAAATTGGACCACCTGTACCCATGGCCAGCAAATGCTACTTTTTGTGCAGTGCTATGTTTTTGTGCATCAGTGACAATTTGAAATTGCCGTTATCATCATGGTGTGTGGTGCACCTCATAGCATGTATTGAGTGGGTTGAAAAAAAAATTAACCGGCAAATTTTCAAGTGTTTTCTGTGTTTGAGAGTTTTTTTTGGGTGAATCTTTCTTTTTATTTTTTAATATTGTACTTAATTTCTTTTGGCCAGGTCCTTTGCCCACTAATTACAACTGTACATGACCTTTACCTGTGCACAGCTAGAGATGAGTGCAACCCCGCTGCATATGGTCTTTGGCCGTGAACATCAGGGGTTAGGCAAAGGAGCTGACCTGTCACTTGACCATGTGCCCACCTCCACAGATGCTCAACCCCTCCTGTGCACAATCACCTGTGGCAGGCCCTGCACCCAATCCATCACTGGCATTCAACCCCAGATGCACATGGTCTTTGGCCATGCTCAGCTTGGGGTGGCTGCAGCGCCATGCAGAAACCCTGCTTCCAACCTGTAGCAGTTACCCAACCCCAGCTGTGCATGGCCAAAATAGGATGGTCATAGGGAAATGTCTTATTTCGTTTTTAATGGGTGATTTTCAAAAGAAGCTTTTTGAGGGGAAGTTGGGGGCCTTGACTTTTGTTTTATAATGTTTCTTTTAAAATCTGGTGGGAAACAACCACTCCTTTTTCTATTTTACGGTGTTTGTTTTAAGTGCTGCTCCATGGGGCATATTATCAAGCCCCAGCGATAATTATCGCTGAGCGCGCTTAGCGTGCTTTAAATTATCGCTGGCTATCGCTGGAATATATCGCCAAGCTAGCGCTGTATTATCAACGCTTAGCGCTATGGCGATAAATATTCCAGCGATAGCGGGGTTTTCCATGGAACATAGCTGGTTTTCCAGCGATGTTCCATGGAAAACGGCGATAACTTGATGATAAGGCCCTGTGGCCTTAGCCCCACAATCCACCCCCCATGTTAGGTATGCCTTAGTCAGGAATTTAACAGACGTTAAATTCCTGTGTTAAGGCATAGTTAACGCGATTTCAAATATCGCTACCCCTCGTTGATAATATCGCGAAGCTGGGTTAGCAATATTTTCCCATGGAGTTTTGTCAGGCACGCCTCCTTTGCATCTCATTAACAATGCGATGCGAGGCGTGCTGACAACGGGCGCTAAGTCAAGGGAACACGCACTAGCGTGTCCTTGATGATAATGCGATACAATTATCGCCGCTTTTCGCCCCAAAACGGATGCTAAAGCGGCGATAATTTTATCGCGGCCCCTTGATAATATGCCCCCATGTTTTCTTCCTTTATTTTTTCTTCCTCACTGTACCAGATGTGCATCTTGCATTCCTTGCAATACTGTAGAAATACACTCCGGGGGATATTCACAAGAACGTGCGATAAAAATCGCCAAAATAGGTTAAAGCAATTTTCCATATCGCCGTCAATCGCGGGAAAATAACTCTGTGTTAAAGTGGCATTCTCAACACGGCGGTAAGATGCGATAGTACCCCGATAACGCGGCAAATGCCCGCGAAAACAGTACCGGTACGGCAATAAAAATCCAAACCCGAACGCGAAAAAAGTTGAGATGGGCCCAATTGCGATAAGACAAACAGCGAAAAGCAGCGCCAGGCCTGCAATTCACATACGTCAGGCGGGAAAAACCACCACAAAAGCAGAAAAAAAACCACAAACAAAAACCAACCTACAGCGAAGCACAATGGAGGCAGCCGCAGCAGGTACAGAGGACGACCAGAACCCCACAAGCCCCCCGGAGGATCAACCTGGGACCTCGGGGTCAGGGAAGGGCAAGGAGAAGAAGAGGAAGACGCGGTTCAGTCCGCAGGAAAATAGGATCCTGATCACGGAGGTGATAGAACACCATCAACAACTGTTCGTCACCTCCACTGTGTCATTGGCAACAAAAAATGGAACATGGCAGTCCATCGTGGACAAGGTGAATGCAGTCGGAGTGCTGAGGAGGACAATGGACGAGGTCAAGAGGCGCTGGAATGATGTGAAGCGCAAGACCAAGCAGAAATTCGCCAACAACCAGAAGGCAGCAATGCAGACTGGAGGTGGGAGTCCAGCACCACAGGAGGAGCTGGATGAGATGGAGGAAATGGTGTCCACGGTCATCAGTGGGGAGATGGTGGCAGGAGTTGGGGGACCGGACACTGCTCAACATGACCCTGCATAACAGCAACAGGGTGAGTAACGACCAGGGACTGGGGGGGCGGGGGGAGATGGGCACAAGGACACACATGCACAATAAAGCGGGGCACAGTGCACACCCACAATGACTCTGGATCATGTCCCTGATCCCCTTGGCACACTGCAGCACACATAGCAACAGCACGTAGGCCCGCACACACATCACTTATCTCACAACCAACCAATGCACATGTGCTGAACCCAGCAAAGCTGCGGGTCCATGAGCCACACTGACAATGCAAGTGACACTGCATGACGATTAGCATGGCTGCAGTCCGATCATCATGACATGGTGCACGCCACCACACTGAGGTGGCTGAGTGTGGACCACATCCGTAAAGGAGCAGGTCACACTCTGACACATCCACCTGCACAAACAACCTCTGACGTCAACAACACATCTGCTGACAAACCATGTCCCAGAGTCCCAACTCCCACCAAGACCCAAATTCACCCAAGTCTGCAACATCTCAGCACTGTATGGGCACAGAAGTCAAAGGCACACCGCCTGAAAGGGACAAGGGGCAGCAAAATCAGAGCTGCAGGGGCGACTCTCCCAAAATGCAGCACACACACAGGACAGTCAGAGCACATCAGCATTGACAACAATGTGGTACAAACTGCAACACGTTTACAACAGGACAGCGGACACAACAGGTGCCGCTTGTGTGTAGAAACTGGCCAATCACATTTGGCATAGCAGGGAAATGTGAGATGTCAATGTACAAGTACAAACACATATCCGTGATGTTGTCGAAATGTCCACTGTCCCGCATCAAATAGGCAGCTCCTCCTAAACAGTCACAATGTACATTGTCATGCAGTCTGTATGTGAACTTGTACAATGCGTCGACATACATGTGAACACAATGTAATACTGCATCTCCCTTCACATTGTAGAGGGAGCATCAACACCTCCTGCAGAGCAGCCCCAACAACTCTTCACTGATGACGATGAGGACATCCCCAACATCGACACTGAAGCCCTCCAAGTCCTCATTGACAGGTTCGGCACCCCACCACCAGGAGCAGGGCAGCCCAGCTGCATCGAGGAGACCCCACCCCCTGCACAGACCACACAGCAGGAAGCACCTACCACCCCGGCTGTCTCCCAGGACCCCCACGAACAACACATGGCCTTCCAACGCCGTGTGTTAGAGGTCCAGGAGAAGATGGCTGATCAGGTGCGGGTGGGGTTCGACCTCATGGCAGCCAAACTTGATGCCATACATGGGTGTCTGAGTCCCATCAGGGACCACTTACAGTCCCTAACGGACACCCACAGTCCGCTCCATGCTCTCCAATGATCCATGGCTGACATCGCTGGAGTCATGATACTGAGACAAGAACAACTGTCCAGTCAGAGTGGCTCCAGCGATGTCAGCCGGGAGTTGGGACAGATGCGGGGGCTCATGGAGAACATGGAGCAGATGCAGGCGGAAAGAATGGCTGCCATGGCTGCACACCAGCAAGATGTGGCTGGCACCTTCCATGCCCTGCAGCACATCGTCATGGCATTGCTGCCTCAAGGCCTGGTGCAGATGAATGCTGCTGCTGCTTCTACATCCACATCTCCGCCCCCTGATGTGTCAGTGGCACACAGTGCGGCAGGCAATTCACCTCCGGCCCCTGATGTCTCAGTGGCACACAGTGTGGCAGGCAATCCACCTCCGGCCCCTGATGTGTCAGTGGCACACAGTGCGGCAGGCAATCCACCTCCGGCCTCTGATGTGCAGTGGCACACAGTGCAGCCGACATTCCTCCACCACCCACGTATGTGGCACATGTGACATCAGAGGACGAAGATGCGGGTGAATCAACCTTACTGGTAAGGAGGAGGCAGTAGCATTCATCTCCGCCATATGGCCTGTTTATGCTTGGTTCTGCCCTTTGCATCATCACCTTCCACTGTCCCCCGATACACTCTGCGACACTCACCTTGGACCTCAACATGGACTGCCATATTCTGTTTGGTTACCAATGACACAGCGATTAGACTGCGGACTGAACTCTTCCTCTTCCGATGTACTTGTCATTCCCTGAAGGACTCTGCCTGGCCCTCCACGGGCCAATAATGTGAAGTGGGGTTTGCATGGCCCTGTACTGCTCCAGCTGCAACACTCCACTGGATGTGAATTAAACATTTAGAATCGCACAGATGTGTCATGTCTTTGATCAGTCAAGTATGAAAGTATGGATGGATGTAGGGTCAGTGATTCCCCCTTACGTCCATGTTGCTCATGTCGTGGGACTTGAGTCACAGGGTGCAACATTGCCGATTGCGGTCCGTGTGGCGTAGACACTACAACAGAGACACAAGCATCAGTTACTTCCTTGTCCAGCCCAGAACTGAAGCACGCCCAGAGCCCCGGGCTCATTGTACACACCACTACGCTGGACTGGCATACACCAGCCCAGCCCACTCCGCTTACGCTTACAGGGGACGACGACAAAGCTACATGTCCCAGGTCTTCCCTGTAGTGATCTGCTGATCACTGGTCTAGTTGTCAGCATGCCACAGCCACTCCCTGAGGGCTGGTTTACACCCACACCACACCCATCCAGCACAGGCGTCACGGGACATGTGACTCTGCCAATAAAAGGGGCCCACCACAGCACATTCCCCACTGCCGGAGGTGACATGATGGCATCCGCATCCACGGAACTCAGTCATGAGGGGTCCGTGACTTGCGTTGCACTGAGTTAGTGGCACCCGATGGCCTGCATCCGGCAGGGGCCTACCGGCACGTGACGATGACTTGCGTTGCACAGGGTTAGTGGCATCCGCTGCACTGCGGCTGGCAGGGGCCTACCGGCACGTGACGATGACTTGCGTTGCACAGGGTTAGTGGCACCCGCTGCACTGCGGCTGGCAGGGGCCTACCAGCACATGACGATGACTTGCGTTGCACAGGGTTAGTGGCACATGAAGAGCTGTGTGGGTGTGCAGCCTGCGGTGATGCGTAGGCCTCGATGAGCCGTCCTGCTAATCGTGCTTCGATTTGAATTGTGAGCCCGGCTGGACCGTAGTGCATGCCGGAGGCAGCAGTCAGCACACACATGACTCCGCGGTGCAGTGCCGAAGGGTGCGCTGGGGGCCTGTGGCGCGGAATCCAGCGATTGGCTGAGGAGGTTGCACCGGCACGTGGTGTGCACTCTTGGAGACACGCCGGTGGCGGCAGGTGAGCATTGAGGCCTGGGAGCGCAGGGGCGGCCAGTCATCACTGGGCAGCAGACAGGTCTGGGGACCAGGGCTGGGGTGCAGCAGGCGAACAGGATCACGCAGGCACCACCGGTCACGGCGGCGGCCTCGTGGCTGGGTGGGGGGCGCAGCCCTGGCAGACATGACCCTGCATGCGATGACGTGATGTGCGCGTGTTGGTTTGGGACATAGCCACCTCGTCTCCAGTGTGAATCTGCCCATTGAAGGTGGTCGGCCACGTGTGTGTAGGCCTATGGACAGGTTATGGTGGAGACTGAGACACACGCAGTAGTCACTGTGGTGGTGGATTAATGACGTGTGCATTCCCACAGTTGTGAGTTGTAGGATTGTGGAGTTGAGGTGTGTGGTGTGTTCAGTTGGTACTTGCAGATGGGCAGTGCATTACCATTGGTGCCATCCTCAAAGCGCTAGTTGGTGGCGGACTTGCGGACATGTGGGAATCATGCACACTGCCTGGGGAGTTTGCGACGACATTGGTGGATAGGCCACGGTGGTCCACGGTCCACGGTGGTCCACTTTTGTCTGCACATTGATGGCATGCGGCATGTGGTTGCTGTTGTGGTGATTGTGTGCAGTGTCGGCAGGGGGCACAAGTCGTACACGTGTGCTGTGAATTGCCCCCAACACGTGCGTGATGCCAGCTATGGCGTAGTTCCCTTGCGTGGTCTCAAGATGTTCCTGCGCAGTGTGGGGGGAGTGAGGGGCAGGGTATTGAGCTGACACACACTGTGATGCCTTCAGGTATGATGAGTCCTGCATGATGTGACCGTAACAGCAGTTCGTCTGGTCGTTACCTTCCTTTTCATTCCTACGACGGTAACGACCACATGAACTTCTGTTACGGTCTTCTCATGCATGATTTATCATGCCTGTGAGCATTCCGGTTTGTCCAAGTGCAGTACACTGTACCAGATTAGGCATGTGACTATACGGAAGTTTGACCATTGTCACCATTTCTCCCACAGGTTTCTGAAGACACGTTGCCCTGTTGAAGTTCCCCATTGGGAATGGAACGCGTTGGCTGAGCTTTTCGTTTTGTTTGTTTGTGTATTTGTAATAAAGTTCTGTTTTTACACTACTGTTGACTACTGGACTTCATGACCTGGCGCACCCACATTTCGGTTACTACGATCTTGGGTCTGGGGCATGGAGGTGTCTAGCACGGCTGGCGTTGGGGTTGGTTGCGCAGTTACACTACGAATCGGAACTATCGTGTGGTGCGGATACAGGGGCCCGCCGTTGCTTTTGTGGACATGCATCCATGACCTGTGTGAGGGAGTTTGATGGGGCTGGCTGTGAAAGTCCACCGACTCTGGCAATTGTTGGTTGGAAGGTACTAGGGGCCAACAGGTGCAGCACAGCCAGCAGCTTTGTCTGCGGGGGGATGTTGGTTGTCCGCTGTGTTGGTACCGTCAGCCTGTGGGCAATGTGGGTCAGGATGCGGGGGATGGTTGTCCTTTTGAGCCTTTGTTGGCCAATGGCTTCCTCTTGCATTGAGTCTCTGGGGCTGGTGCGTTTTAGGGTCATCCGCTGTCCTGCGCTGCCTAGGTGTTAATCCGGGGGGGTGGTCCGGGGGGGGCCTGGGAGTGGTGGCAGTGGGTGTTGTGGCCCTTTTGGTTCTCCGAGCTGCATGATCAGTAGCTCCATGGCATCTGTTGGTCTTCAGATGTGGCTCTGGGCTGGGCTCACTTTCATACTGCAGGTAGTCGTCCTGCTTAACACCAGCAAAAGGCAGGTGTTAAATCCCTGCTGCTAACTCGCCTTATCGCCTGTTCTTGGTTTGCATCGCAGATCTGACTGGTCGTTGAGGATCTCGCGAAGTGGTGTTTTCGTGTGTTTTTGCATGGGAATGCCTACTCTGCATATCATTAGCGTTAGTTGTCGCACTCATCCGTGGCGATGTTTTTTGCGGTAGCTATCGCAGGAAAACTGGCGATGTCGGCAGTTTGCACCAGCTTGTGAATGGGGCGATAAATCTATCGCCACTTTTGTGGCGCTAAAGTGCCGATAAATCGGCGATAAGTCCTTGAGAATATGCCCCTCAGATTTAAGTTTTGCTCCTGTCAGTATAGAAACTCCTGGAGCACGTTGGGTACAGTGAGACTCTGCTCTGTGTCTGCCCGTTTTGCTGCCACTGACGCTTAAATTTAAGGTGATTTCACATGGTTGATGTGCTGAACAAGTACACTTCTTGATGTCCCTGGCTGAGCTTTTGATCACAGAGCTTAAAGGTGGTGATTTGGACATTGCGCTTTTTTTCAACGTCGATGTAAGATAAAATTCCCAGAGGAATCCCTCAACAATATTATATCCTGCTCCATCGTCTCCCTGATGCTCCACACCTCTTCCTCACCTTCTGCCCCTACTGCATAAGATGATTGCCCTGCCACTATTTATTTGTACTGCTCTGCCATTTTCCAAGTGATGTCTCTCCAACAAGTGCTTGATCTTCTTGCTGAAGGGGAAATGGGGGCATTCTTGGTTTACCGGCAAAAGGCAGGTTGTCAAGAGTGCCAACCAATAAAAAAAAATGTCAGATTTGTCAGTCTATTCTCAAATAATCTGCGAATGTCCGCAAATATCAGAGGAGGTTCATCCTCATTGCTAGGCATGTCTGGCTGTAGTCAGCAAAAGCTGGTTGCAGCCTGGAGGAAGCCACCTACGTAGTTGCCTACATGGCCTGCCTGCAGCGACCAGGTCCTGCGACCAACCACCTGCTGTGCTCAGCCAGAGCCTATGAGCAGCACGGGAGCTAGCTAAATATGATAAAAAATAGAAATTCACTAAAAAACAAATATTAATGCAACTTGAAGTTAGCAGTTGAAATAAGAAAGATTCTAACATTTAACAATCAAAAACACCCTGAAATTCACCAGTTATAGTTTAACTAATTATGGATTGTGCCCCTGCCTTGCATTGGTTATGACCTCACATATTACATCAGTAATGATATGTTAAATATTATTACACAGTGGCGGTCACCACTAGGTAGTTATAGTTAGGCCAAACGTTCCATAGGTAGAGATTTGTTTTGATTTGCTAATAACTTTGGGCAATTTGATGAATGTTCACAAAACTTTCCAATAAAAAGTTCATCAACCTCAGCTTCTTACTGGAACGTTTCAGGGTGCTCCATCAAACAGGGGCCGAGAAAAAGGGGGTCCCAAAATGCAATTTCCCTTGTAATTTCCACAGAGAAAATCAGATGATACAGAAAAATATCTGAACAGAATGACACCAATTCTCACAGAAAGCTACATCCTTACCCAGAAAGTATGCTTTTTGTGATTTGGTGTAAATCCATTCAGTAATTTTGGAGAAAATGAAGGATCAAAACAATAGAGATATATTGACAGTTAATTCCTTGGGAGTCTCAACGGACAGGGAATTTAAAAAATAAAGCATTGTAATCGACTGAACAGGCTTTTTCTTCCGTCAGTTATTATACTCCAGCAGGACCGAGATTGATCCTGCAGGAGGGAGGTCTCTGATTGGCAGGCCGCAACATCTAAAGAGATGGTGTGGCCCTGTTACAGAACTTGGGGGCATATTAACAACGGCCAGCGATAATTATCGCTGGCCGTGCTTAGCGATAATTATATTATCGCTGGCTATCTCTGGCATTTATCGCCCTGGTAGCGCGTTATTAACAACGCGTTACTCCAGGGCGATAAAAATACCAGAGATAGCGATGTTATCACCCTTTTGCAGGGAACATCGCTGGTTTTCCAGCGATGTTCCCTGCAAAAGGGCGATAACCTTGCTGATACGACCCACAGGGTCGTATCAGCAGAATCCACCTCCTATGGCTAACATAGGTAAGTCGGGATTATAGCAGACGTTAGATTTTGGCGAAACGGCCGTTTTTGCCAAAATCTAACGTCTGCTATAATCCTGTGGGCTGCCTTGTAAATATCGCGATGTGCACATCGGCGATATTTACAACGTAGCCCATCTGGGGTACGCCAGTAACGCCCACTTTGCATCTCATTAGAGATGCAAGGATGGGCGTTGGGGAAAGGAGCGATAGTGCAGGGATTCACGCAATAGCGTGACCTTGCTGATTAGGCGATAGAATTATCGCCGCTTTCCGTCCGAAAACGGACGCTAAAGCGACGATAATTGACTATCGCCTCGTTGTCAATATGCCCCTTAGGGACTCTATAGTGTGTCATGAAATTGTTTGAAAAAATACCATATAAAGGGGCAGGGTAGGGGTAACTTGACCCCAAGCCCTGTCTGTGGGTGCTGGCTGCCTGCTGGGGTTTGGCGCTGGGCCTGGCCAGGCCTCCGCCTAACCGCCACATGGCATTTGGCCAAGAACAGTGGCGGTTGGTCATCCCCAAGGGTTGGGCAAAGGGTCATTCCACAGGCCAGGCACTGTAGCCAACCCCAAGCCACTCATGGCCTATGGGCAGGGCAGTGGGATGGGCATCCCTGGAATGTATTGCAGGATGTGTGCGGCAGGGCATTGATCACCTGTGGGGTGGGGGTGCAGGGCTTGGCCAAAGGCTGTGTGTGGCAGGGAGATGGCTGCCTGTGGGGAGTTGAGTATGGTAAGATCCCACTTCAAGTTAAATTCACTGAAAATAACAAAGGTAATAGTGATATTATAGTTAGGTGAAAATGTCAGTTACAGCATAGCATTTCAAATAAAAAATGTAAAAACTCTGAAATTCACCAGCTATAATTTACTGTGCTAACTAGCAATTGTGCTCCCGCCGTGCTCTGCTTATGACCTAATAGATTGCATCAAACATGGCATGAATTGAAGGCATCACTTATAGCATCTCAAATTATATAATTAATAACAACACTTGGCATGGTTGGGGCACAAGATATAGTTAGCTCAGTAAACTATAAATGGTGAACTTCAGTGGTTTTTTGAATTTAAAATGTTATGTTTAAAACTGACATTTTCTTCTAACTAAAACATCACCTTTTCCTTTAAATACATACTTGCACACACTAACTACATGTGTGGGTACTTTGCTGGCACAATATCCATTTCAGAGGCATCCAATATCCACAGACATTTAATATTTGCATTATTTTACAGAAACAACATTATAATAGCCTCTGTAGAGCTTCACCATTTTTTAATTAGCAATATCTTCATGAAAGCTAAAGTAAAACCAGAAAATTCAAATTGAAGTTAGGGCCCATTACCAGCTCTACATGGCTGGAAATAACTCAGTAACCTCTCATTTGTATAGCCAGAATACGTTGTTTAAGGAAGCAAAGCCCAGTCTCCTTAACAACCTTTAGTCTTAGCTTTTTTACTATAGACCATGGAACATTAAGAGTCCAGTAACCCACTTATTGTTTTCAATCTACCTTTCCCTGTTCGAATATATGCATTGTTTTTACACTAACTGCAGCAAAATAAACATATGATATAGAAAGAACAATGAGGGTTACTTATTTAATAGGTTTTAATATTTCAATCTTGGGTTCTGTTACATTTACAACACCACTCACCCTTTGGCCTCCTGTAGAACATGGAGTTACTGATTTAGTGGGGTAAAACCCTACTCAAGCAGCAACCACAATCTGTCAGGGTAAAACACAACCAAACCCGAAATTAACCCTGTGGTAGCTTGACACAAAAGCAATCAGGCTTAACTTGGAGATATTCTGTAAATTATTAATGCAGCACTTCAAACAGTAATAAAGTGAAAACACAATACAACAGAAATCTCACACAAATTTAGGAACATAGAGTGTAATTGAGTAAATTATTGATACCCAAGTGGACTGCGATGCGATGCCCTGTGTCAGGGCAATTCCAAAGCGGCAATTACAAAGTGGCTGCAAAGAGATTCTTTGCCCTGCACCAGTTCTGCTCACAGGACCACTGCTGGGCTGGCAGAGAACCTTCAGGTCCACTTCCAGGACTGGGGGGACCATTTGAGGGGGAGTGTTCACAGCAGACATAGTCCAGGTGCTGGGTCAGGATGGCTCGAGCTTTTTCTATCCCTGAGGCTCTGATCAGGAAGGAGGCCAGCCAGCGAGCCCTTGGATGCAATGTGGTGGTCCTGGGATCAAGATAAAGGTCCAGTCCTTTTCACTCACACAGTAGGGCAGCAAAGTAGCAGTCTTCTTGCAGAGCAGCACTGCAGTTTTTCCAAGTCCTCCACAGGTCCAGAGGTGTACTAAAGAGTAGGGTGCGAGAGTCCATTATTGATGCCTGGTGTACACTTTTGAAGTGGGAGAAGATTAGGGAGGTTTCCGCCCTGAGAGGTGTTTGGAATGTCCTGCCTTCTTGCCCTAGCCCCACTTTGTGTGGGTTTGCAAAAGGCTGGTGTAAAACCCTCTGTGTTAGTGTGCTCAGGCAGAGGCTTTAAGATGTGCAAGTGTGATAGGTGACATCTCCTCCCCCCAATCAAGTCAGAGATGGCCCATGCTGCCAACACCTATTTTCCGTTTGTCTCACTGCCTGGGAGCAATACACAAAGACCAACTGCCAGCTACCCCTGGACATGTGACCCAGGATACAGGCTGCAGGCACAAAATGGTTGGGAAAAAAAATGCCAACTTTTTAAAAGTGACATTTTCAGAATTATGACTTAAAATCTGACTTTACCATTCAAGAGTGTTTAAAATTACAACTCTTTGGACACCAAACTCAACATTCTTCTCTGCTCCCAATTGAAAGCTATCACTGATCAATTGTAATAAGTGAAGCCAATGTTATACTATGGGAGAGGTAGGTCTCACAGTAGTGAAAAATGAATTTAGGAGATTTTCACTACCAGGAAGTGTAAAACTTAAAAATACATTTCTAAACTTTTACATACACTACATACTGCCCTCTGGGTTGTTCAGGGCCTACCCTAGGGGTGACTTATATGTATTAAAGGTTTCTATTGCAAGGTTAAAATGGCAGTTTAAAACTGCACACACTGGCTGCAATGGCAGGCCTGAGACATGTTTTTAAAGGCTTCTTACGTGGGTGGCACAAAAAGTGATGCAGGCCCATTAGTACCATTTAATCTACAGGCCATGGGTACATGTAGTGTCACTTTACTAGGAACTTGCAAGTAAACTAAATGTGCCAATTAAGTGTAAGCCAGTGTTTCCATGTTTAAGGGAGAGAGCACAAACACTTTGGGGCCGATTCACAGAACTAATCTGAGATAAAATCCTAAACTTACTACTTTTGGTATTCACAGAAGGCATTTAGTAGTAGTAAAGTTAGGACTCCTAACTTTACTACTACTAAACTGAGACAAAATCCTAACTTTATGACTTTTGGTATTCACAAAAGGCATTTAGTAGTAGTAAAGTTAGGAGTCCTAACTTTACTACTACTAAATGCCTTCTGTGAATACCAAAAGTAGTAAGTTTAGGATTTTATCTCAGTTTAGTAGTAGTAAAGTTAGGAGTCCTAACTTTACTACTACTAAATGTCTTCTGTGAATACCAAAAGTAGTAAGTTTAGGATTTTATCTCAGTTTTGTAGTAGTAAAGTTAGGAGTCCTAACTTTACTACTACTAAATGCCTTCTGTGAATACCAAAAGTAGTAAGTTTAGGATTTTATCTCAGATTAGTTCTGTGAATCGGCCCCACTATCACTGCTTAGCAGTGGTAAAGTGCGCAGAGTCCTAAGGCCAGCAAGAACGAAGAAAGCAAAAACAGGAGGATGGAAAGCAAAATGTTGGGTAAAACCACACTAAGGATGTTAGGTCTAACACCTCCTAGTATGTGTCACCAGAAGTTCTCCAAAGCAACATATGACCATATTTAATAAATTGATTGCATTTTTGTTGCATCAAGGAACTTAATTACAAGCTACAGACATGACTTTTTCGCTATGAAGAAATCACTATTTTGAAAGTTGAACAAGATAAAAGCTGCATTTGCCATATTTAGCAAAGGAAAACCACATACTTCATAAAGAATGCCCTATTTAGAGACGGCAGTAAGTGCTGATCTGGTCCAACATAATTTACAAATGGTAGGAGAAAAAGCGGGATGACATTTGAAAGAAAGTGGATTGCTATTGGGGTGGGCGATTGCCCACCTCAAGGAATAATAACACTTCTTGTCAGGGTGAACCCTCAATATCACTAAATTAACTTGAGCTAAAAATCCTGTAGTTATGGCGAAGAGGAAACAGGGTTAACTTAGGACAATGCAGAAAGTATTTTTACAGTACCAAAACAGCAATAAAGTTAAAACATCAGCGATAAAAACGAAATTAGAAAACTATAGTAAAGTTTAACAAACAAAATAACACTGAAAATGACAAAAACCCAATGAGTGGAATCAGAGATATGATTTTATAACGTTTTAAGTAAAAACAGTGCCAAAAAGAACTAAGCAGCAATGTTAACCTTTGGAAGCTGTAGAATGGGATCAAGGTGCAATTTCCGGCTGACCGTGATGGAGCCCGAGTTGGATACACAAAGTTAATTAGTCCTGGTGTAAGTCTGACGTCAAAAAGTTCAAAAAAGTTTATAAGTCCAAGTTTAGAATGGGACTTTGTTACTTGTCAAGCAGAAAGAGACTGTTACTTTAATGGAAGAAAAATCCTCCCTTTGCGGGACACAACTAATATTGTAGCTGCCCCCGTGGAACCGAAGGGCGAATATTTGAGGCAGGTTGGTCCCAATGGCCCTCTTGAGTTCTGGAGATTTCTTGCTGAAAATCTTGTAGGTCCTAGCACAGAATGGGGCATTGTTGTTTTTTCAGAAGTGAAGAGATCTCCACATGGGATGAAGCTGAAATTCAGTCTGACTCTGAGGAACTGCCAGTCAGATACTTTATCCCTGCGGGTCCCCCTAAAGCTCTGAAGGAAAAGTTTTAAACTTTTCTTCTGGTGCCCATACAACCACAGGAGTACACTTCTAAAGCATCCAGGACCCCAGGGAAAGACACTAAAGGACTCTCAGGATGTCATGGAGAGGCCAACAGCAACGTTTAGTGTAGGTCCAGTTGCCACTGGTCAGCTAGGCACTTCAGAGGAATGGCCTCCTGCAGCTTGTTGTGTCCTTGTAGCCACGGAGGTCAGCCAACAGACCCTTGAAATCTACTTCTTTGGGCCTACTCCCTCTTGTACCCAGGACTTTCCTTAAGGGCTACTCTCAGGTCACAGACAGCAGGCCCAGTCATACTTTGATCTTCCACAGGTCCAGAATGTATTCTCAGGTGGGTTCCATGTGGTGCCACTTTTATATTTCCCACTAGCTAGTGGGTGAGGGTGCTCCTAGGCACTCCCTAGCCAACAGGTTAAAAGTGTCTAGGAAATGACCTACCTACGTTTTCAGTAGTTCATGTTTGCATTACTGAAAACAGGTCCAAAATGCAATGTATCAGGGCAGTTCCAAAATGGTCAAAGCTTTTAGCCACACTAAACATTGGCCTCAGAGAGCTGGGAGTGAGTAAATGTCAAGGGCAGGTCTCTTCAGCAATGGCTGAATCCTCCTCTTGAGGCAAAGAAAGGGCCGACCACTTCTTGAAGCAACTTCAGATTCCAGAACTGTCGAAGGTAGTCAAGAAGCTCAACCATAAGTGAAGCAAAAAGAAAACTGGAAAGAGTAAAAAAGAAAAAAAACCTTCCACCATGCAGGACAATCAACAGCACAAGCAGTGGACCAAAGCTTGAAGAAAGAAGCAGGATATGGACGAAAACCAGCAACTCCAACGAGTGAGCAAAAGGCAAACAACCATATTGCAATTTAAGTTGAAGCTGGTCAGGTCTCTTTTCTATAGCACAAAACAGAAAGCAAACCTGTGGAAAGAAAAAAAAATGATAAGCCACCATCTCACCTTGGGCAATTCAAAGACTAAGAGGCCGTTTACGATGTCGGTCGGAAAGCCTCCGAATGCAGGTCGAAGGCATTCCGACCGACAACGTCGGTTTCAATTCCGATGGGCTGATTACAATACAGCCAGTCGGAATTGAAACTGGCCGGTCATTCCGGCTGGATTCTGACAGGCTCAAGGAGCCCATCGGCCAGTTGGAACAGGCCTGTAATCCATATGGATGGCGTTTTACTCCGTCCAGATTACGATGCACGGTTTCCGGCAGGCTTTCCATGCCGGGCTTTCTGACATGGAAAGCCTGTCAGTAAGCGTGTTTGGGGGGCCCCTAGCAGGGACCCCTTCTGTTTTCGGCCTCCAGTTGGGGGCTGAGGGGACACTAATGGTGCCCCCTTGTTGTTCCCCGCACCTTGTAACAGGCACCTTGAGGTGCCTGCCACGGGCTGCAGGGATTAACACAATCTCCCATTTCTCTATGGGAGCTTTTGTTACGGTCGGTTAACGGCCGTAACACGAGTTCCCATGGAGAAATGTGGGAATATGACTGCATCATGTGCGGTCGCATCGTAATAAGGCAGTCGGGACCGGTGACCGGAGGTCGGTCAGTCCCGTTTCCGCCATGGTGTCGGTCGGAGGAAACTCCGACTGACATTGTAATAAGCCCCTAAATGTTTGTAAGAAGAGGAAACCTTAGCCAAAGAAGATAAATATGGCATGAACTGCTAAATTATTAAGCCCTAATCTTCCACGCCTATAGTGTTAAAGAGACGCTGCGGGCAACAACAATCTCAAGGTTTGAGATACCAGCCCAATGCCAAAATCAAATTAATGGTGCCGTCAATGATTTTGGACCCTACCACCATGTCTTCCCACATTTAGCACTAAAAGCCAGTTTGAAACAGGCCCTGGTCCCACAACAAAAAATGAGACAGAACTCTGGAAAGGAAAAGCAGAGTCCCTCATGACCAGACAGGGGACACAAAATGATTGTATTCTGGTCCTGTCTGATCACTTTGAAGAGCACAAATATTTTATGTGCATCTCAGACAGGCATTTCAGCCAGGATTTGACACTGGTGTGCCAACAGGAGGGGCAGCAGCCCCCAACCTGGCTGTCATTCAGAGATCAGGCAGGTAATTCCGGCACATTCTGTTCAACCCATCTATCAAACGAGGCCTATTGTGTGTCTCCTTGAAAAATTTCATATCTCGTTAAAGTTAAATACTAGATTGACAGCTGCTGGAGAGCTAATGTAAATATCATATAAAAAAAGTAACTTTCTAAAAGTAACTTTTTTGTAATATCTATTAAAAATCTGACTGTGTGTTTTTTAATAAATAATATTGTCGTTTTTCAATTACTTTTTAGCCAGTTCCTGTCAAATGTTACAGATTAAAATTTATAATCTGTATTTTGACATTTTCTAGGTTTCAGTTACAGCCATACCAGTGAAAATAGCTTTTGACACCATGTCACAAGAGGAACATGTCAACTTTATTACTGCTCATATTCCACTTTTAAATATCAGGCAGCCTACCTTGTGGGTAACAAGGTGGAATTAGGGGTATCTTTTCAATATTTAAAAACAGGGGGGCCTATTACCAACAGCGTGCGTTAATTAACGCAAACCACAGTTAGCGTCGTTTTTTTTATCGCTGGATTCGTTTGCGGAGATAACGCGTTATTAGCAACGTTTTATCTCCAATGCGAAACAAATCCAGCGATAGCGGCGATTCCCAGCATTAGCACGAGAATTCCTTGCGATAAATTCCTATCGCTAAGGAAAAACTCGCTAATAGGCAGGTGGGGACTTAACCGTAGAATCCACCTCCCATAGACTATAATGGCTAAGTCAGGTTTCTAGCAGGTGTTAAAATCCAGCGCTAATCGGGGTTAACGCACATTTTTTATCGCTTCGCGGGCCTTGCTAATAGTGTGAAGTTGTGTTTGCGACTGTCTGCGTGTATTTTTAGTGAGGAACGCCCACTTTGCATGTCATTAGCGATAAATATCGCTGACATGCAAAGCGGTAAAAAAACGGGCGCTAATGCCCGAAAACTGTCGCTAACTGCTGTTAGAGACAGTTTGCTGATAGGGCGATAAAAATATCGCCGCTTTAGCGGCAAAAAGTGCCGTTAAAGCGGCGATAGTGCCCTTGCTAATATGCCCCAGGGTTTCCTGTCTGACAAAAAATCATTTAGACAGGTTTGACAGCAGGTTTCAGACTACACATGTTAGATCAGTAGCCATATTTTCCAGGCCCACCCTGCGGATGGCACATTAGGTGCTGCAGGCCACATGTGAAATTTAATTTCCATCCTGGGTACATTTTCTATACCGTATATGATGGACTTGTAGGCAAGTTAAATAAGTCAATTTGGAATAAGCCAATTAAAGCATGTTTATAGGGGGAGCACAGGTACCTTCCTCCTGATTAACAGAGATAACAGTGAACAGAGTTTTAAGTCCAGCAAAAATAGTGTCCGGAAAAAGGTGAACATATGTTGTGACCACGCAGAAAAGTCGATTTTTTACACTACTTACGCTACATTGAAGTTATATTCCATGCAAAACTCTCCAAGTTGGAGTCGAAAGGGACTGAAAATTACATTAATTTCACATTTGTATTTTTAGTCTAACAATATGGTTTGTTAGGAAGCTAAAGCAGCAATAAACGCAAACTCATTGAAGAACCCATCCAAGTCCAAAGGTATTTGCCACACTGGAATATATGTCACTAAAATCCTGCATCAAATAAAACGTGCAACGGCCTCACACAACGTGCCTTTGATAGGCCTTTGTACACTTGAAAATCTGCTACATTTAAGAATCGATATTGTGGGTTTTTTTCTTTTCTTTTTCCTGCACTTTCACATAGTCTCCTGCCACTATAATTGCTGGGGCCCTGTGTTCCATTCTCAAGAGTACTCTGGGAGTACTTGTCCTGATTTCTAAATGAATTTGGCTTGGTATCTTCGGTAAATCACATCTCCCTGTGCCTCAACTCCTCAATTATAACCGAGAGCACTTTGAGTGCTCTAATGCGGCATGCGGTCCTTTATAATCACATTCGATCCACAGCAAGCAGGCTAATAGTATAATCCTTGCTGTGCTGGACTACACTGAAAATAAATGGTTCCTGAAACAATACGTATGCCATTTGTTTGGGAAACTAACTAAAAGCGCGAAGATTACAGTTTACCTCGAGTACTGTCAAACATTACAATGTTATAGCAATCATTTTAAGGCACCCTTGCTACCTTAGAAATGGTTTGTATTTGGTATAGGGCATGTGCATACCCAATATATGCATCTGAGTGATGCATCTGTGATCCGGTAGGTCAGACATTTAGAATTTGTCCCAAGGTGGTTTGTCACATAGAAATGACACCAACAAACAGATCAGTGAAATAGACCACGTGTATCTGTTCCACTGAAGTTGTTACAAGGCGTATATCATGCTAGTTTATATAATGTGTAAATGTAAGACAGTTAACTGGCATGCATGAAATATATAACTAGAGCAACATGAGGATTTGGAACAATAGAAATAAATAAAAATGGATGAATGAGTAAAGTATCAATTGAGATAAAAACTAAACCGGTGTAATGACTTAATGATGACGCGATGACGTGTTTGTTCCTTAAACTCGTTATAATTCACCCAATGGATGCCATGCGTGGAATCTAACGGCCCGATTACGATGGCAGACGGACTTCAGCCCGTCCGCAATCGTTTCGTATCTGGGACCACCCGCCTACAAGGCGGCGATCCCACAGGGCAAATTAGGATGCGACCGCCACCGTGGCCGTCGCATTGCCCATGTTTTGTATTACGGTGGGTGCTGGGCTCTGCAGCACCCGCCGCAGTACAAAACAAACACCCCACACATATCCCTGCACTATGTGGCAGGCACCATGCAGTGCCTGCCACATGGAGCAGGGATATGTGCCCCCCAGATCCCGTGTCCGTGGACCAGGGGGTAAGCGGGGCCTGCTAGGGGCCCCCAATGTCCCTTTCCGCCAGCCCTTTCATGGCAGGTTCATTGCCATGAAAGGGACGGCGGGAAGTAACATCGTAATGCCTACGGCGGTGCCTGGTAGGCACTGCCACCATTGTAGGCATTACTCAGCCTCCGATGGACCGACAGGCTTTTTGAGCCCTTCGGATCCTTGGCTTTCCGACCGCCACACAGCCGCCCGCCATCCAAATGTGGTGGGCAGTAAAGTTGGTTAAGATGGCGGGGAGACGGCCACTGCCTGTCGATGGCGGTCTCCCCGCCATTGTAATCAGGCCCTAAGTTCCTAATCTATTCTTTAGTGGTTGACTTTATTTTAGGGTCACGTTTGTACAGCATAATGTGTTTGCCAGCCATCAGTCATTCCTCAATCCAAAGTTCTTGAAATCTGCTCAACTTGTTCACCATAGGTAACATAGCTCCTTTAACAAGCCCTGTAACAAGCTCTCCTGTTGGGTGTGGTTTTTGTGCTGATCTTGCTGTTCTGAGCTCACCGCCCTCTCACAGTTCTCTCCCTTGCATAGTGCTTTGATGCCTTTTGGGCTAATGCGCTCTACAAATGCTCCAAATACAAATATCTTCTTATTCTTCTAAGGTTCAGATTCATGATCAGTCTCACTTCCACATGATCAGGCTCCCCGCCACTTCCATACAATCATGTTGCTACATTTTAGAGGAAGACAAGATGGCGATCAGGAGATAATTATTGCCTTGTTAAAAAGATATCCCTGGGTGCTCAGTGTAGCTGAGAATGATCCTCTTGAGAGATGTGCTTGCTCCTTGTCATTTATTTCTCACCCCATACTAAAACTGGTAAGATGTTCATTCTGATAAACTATGAAGTCAGAAATACAGGTGGCAGAGCTCACCCAGCAAAGGCATCTCTGAAAGCATAGCTGGAAGAACCTCACCTTGTATGCTTCCCAGAGGAGCAGACTGCCTCTTTCCTACCACAGACACCTCTGCAGATGTAGGGGCATATTTACAAGCCCCTATTGCCACCACAATGTCACTTTTAGTGGCGTTGTGATGGCGATAGGGGCTTTGCCTTATTTACAAGGCAGCGTTAAGCCACTTAATGTGGCTTAACTCTGCCTTGTACATAAGGTAAAGCAAACAGAAGGAGATGATGGACGGAGCGCTGAAACTTTTCAGACACTCACCCCCAGTCACAGATCTGGGTTGAATCCATCATCGTTCTTTAGCTCACTTCGCCACCCCAGTTCGGACACAACTATATGCAAATCAGTCTTGACCCTGTGCCTCATGGGAACAGTCCAGCCCGAACTGCCAAGCCATGTCTTCCCTGGACCGGAAACAAGCATTCTGGGACCGGTTTCGGGCTAACAGCCCTCATCAGCCAGGCAGCTTGTATCCAGTGGCAAAGTGAGCAAGGGACCCACGTCTGGGCATACCCTGCCAACTAAGGGCGAACAAAGCAAACAGAAGGAGATGATGGACGGAGCGCTGAAACTTTTCAGACACTCACCCCCAGTCACAGATCTGGGTTGAATCCATCATCGTTCTTTAGCTCACTTCGCCACCCCAGTTCAGACACAGCTATATGCAAATCAGTCTTCACCCTGTGCCTCATGGGAACAGTCCAGCCCGAACTGCCAAGCCATGTCTTCCCTGGAACGGAAACAAGCATTCTGGGACCGGTTTCGGGCTAACAGCCCTCATCAGCCAGGCAGCTTGTATCCAGTGGCAAAATGAATAAGGAACCCACGACCGGGCATACCCTGCCAACTAAGGGCGAACAAAGCAAACAGAAGGAGATGATGGACGGAGCGCTGAAACTTTTCAGACACTCACCCCCAGTCACAGATCTGGGTTGAATCCATCATCGTTCTTTAGCTCACTTCGCCACCCCAGTTCAGACACAGCTATATGCAAATCAGTCTTCACCCTGTGCCTCATGGGAACAGTCCAGCCCGAACTGCCAAGCCATGTCTTCCCTGGACCGGAAACAAGCATTCTGGGACCGGTTTCGGGCTAACAGCCCTCATCAGCCAGGCAGCTTGTATCCAGTGGCAAAGTGAGCAAGGGACCCACGTCTGGGGATACCCTGCCAACTAAGGGCGAACAAAGCAAACAGAAGGAGATGATGGACGGAGCGCTGAAACTTTCAGACACTCACCCCCAGTCACAGATCTGGGTTGAATCCATCATCGTTCTTTAGCTCACTTCGCCACCCCAGTTCAGACACAGCTATATGCAAATCAGTCTTCACCCTGTGCCTCATGGGAACAGTCCAGCCCGAACTGCCAAGCCATGTCTTCCCTGGACCGGAAACAAGCATTCTGGGACCGGTTTTGGGCTAACAGCCCTCATCAGCCAGGCAGCTTGTATCCAGTGGCAAAGTGAGCAAGGAACCCACGACCGGGCATACCCTGCCAACTAAGGGCGAACAAAGCAAACAGAAGGAGATGATGGACGGAGCGCTGAAACTTTTCAGACACTCACCCCCAGTCACAGATCTGGGTTGAATCCATCATCGTTCTTTAGCTCACTTCGCCACCCCAGTTCAGACACAGCTATATGCAAATCAGTCTTCACCCTGTGCCTCATGGGAACAATCCAGCCCGAACTGTTCTGCATTCTGTCCATCAACTGTTGTTTTTGTATTTGTCACCCCGAGTGGGACGGGTATGCCCAGACGTGGGTCCCGTGCTCTCCATGCCACTGGAATCAAGCTATCCTGGCTGAAGAGGGGTGAAACCCCGAAACCGGTCCTAGGATGCTTGTTTCCAGTCCAGGGAGGACCTGGCTTGGCAGTTCGGGCTGCACTGTTCCCATGAGGCACAGGGTCAAGACTGATTTGCATATGGCTGTGTTCAAACTGGAATGGCATGGTGAGCAAAAAATGATGGATTTAGGCCCAGATCTCTGTACTGGGGTGAATGTATGACATTGTTCTACATTCTGTCCATCAACTGTTGTTTTTGCATTTGTCACCCCGAGTGGGACGGGTATGCCCAGACGTGGGTCCCGTGCTTTCCATGCCACTGGAATCAAGCTATCCTGGCTGAAGAGGGGTGACACCCCGAAACCGGTCCTAGGATGCTTGTTTGTAGTCCAGGGAGGACCTGGCTTGGCAGTTCGGGCTGGACTGTTCCCATGAGGCACAGGGTCAAGACTGATTTGCATATGGCTGGGTTCAAACTGGAATGGCATGGTGAGCAAAAAAACGATGGATTTAGGCCCAGATCTCTGTACTGGGGTGAATGTCTGACATTGTTCTGCATTCTGTCCATCAACTGTTGTTTTTGCATTTGTACATAAGGTACCCTTTCACACTGTGCTTAAACACCTGGTCTTAAACAGGTGAAACAAGGAGAAATGCTTTATTCCTCTTCGTTTTTGCTGTTTCCGTGTGTGCTGCGTTGTGCAGCACACATAGAAACAGCAAATTGCCATTGATTGTATATGTGCAGGAAGGTGAACCTTCCTGCACATGAACAATCAAAAACAAAAATAAGCCATACGCTATTGAGTACGATGCTGCAGGTATCCAGTACAGCTGGAAAGGTTTTTTTTCGATTTAACTATTGCTTTTTGTTGAGCATTTTAAATTAGAAACATACAACAAGATATAGAATTCTTGCTGGATAAGGGTACAGATATGAACTCAACGACATTGATCATGATGATCATTATATTACATGTTATGTTATGTTATGTTATTGGTTATTTATAGAGCGCACGATCACCGGGTAGGTCTCTTGGCGCTAGGTAATGTAAAGTCAGGGATCCCTACTATTTATAAGCCTGTGTAAACAACCACGTCTTTAGAAGTTGCCTAAATTTGGTGTAGACAGTTGCCTGCCTCATTTCCAATGTAAGTGTATTCCAGAGACGAGGGGCTGCGATGGAGAACCTACGACCTCCAATCCTGAGTTTCTTGAAGGTGGGAGTGACCAAATAGTGAAGGTGACTTGATCGCAGTTCTCTCGTCGGACAGTATCTTACAATGCGAGCTTTCACAAAGCCCGGGCATCTCAAGTGCAGCGCCTTGAACACCGTGCTGCTTGCCTTAAATCTGCATCTCTGTGCCACCGGCAGCCAATGTAGGTCCCTAGTCACCCACGTGATAGAACCCCCTCTTGGAAGCTGAACTATCAGCCTAGCAGCCTGGTTTTGAATGAATTGAAGCTTGTGCAAGAGGGATTTCGGGAGGTCCAGGTAGAGAGAGTTCGCGTAGTCCAGTCTGGACATAACCAGTGCCAGGATAACTTGGATCAAGGCCTCTCTCGTCAGGAATTTCCTAATCTTTTTTATCCGGCGTAGTTGCAGGAAACAAGCTGAGGTTACTGCACTGACCTGCTGTTTACATGATAGATCCTCGTCGATGATCACCCCCAAGCTTTTTACTGCCCTTTTCGGAGAGGGAGGGGAGCCCATCTCACTAGGCCACCACTTTGGGTTCCAACATACCGTTCTACTCTTAGTGAGGACGATCTCAGTTTTATCTGAGTTAAGTTTCATTTGGTTCTCATTCATCCATCCCCTGATGAATCGCATGGTGTTTTGGAAGTGCAGTCTAGCTGCATCGTTGTCGTCAATCGCGAACAGCAGTTGCATATCATCCGCGTAGTTGAAGATGTTTACTTCCATCATCTTAAGGGATCTGACCAAAGGTTGGATATGGATGTTGAATAAGTGGGGGGAGAGAGAGGACCCTTGGGCCACCCCACAGCTCACCTTAACCTCTTTAGAGGAAAAAGGAGCAAGTCGCACTGATTGGGATCTATCCTCCAAGAACGATGTCATCCAACTCAATGCAGCGCCCCGTAACCCCGAGGCCCAGACACGGTCGGCCAACAGAGTGTGATCCACCGTGTCAAAGGCCGCCGACAAGTCAAGCAGCACTAAAGCCTGAGTGTTCCCTTTATCTACTTCTCTTCGCAATTCGTCCAACACCGAAGTAACCACTGCTTCCGTGGAGTGTGCTGGACGAAACCCCGCCTGACACTGGTCCAGAAACTCTGATTTCTCCAAGAAATCGCAGAGATGGTGAGCCACGTAGGCTTCCACGATCTTGGCTAAATATGGTAGACGGGACACTGGGCGAAAGTTCTTCATGTCTGAGGGGTCTGCCCCCTCTTTCTTCAGGAGGGGTATGATGACTGCTTTTTTGAAGGATTTAGGTACCAGCCCGAGCTGATAGAATAGTGAAGGAATTGTCGGAGACTGTCCCCACCAGAGGATGCCACCTCTCTAAGGACTCTTGGAGGACAGATGTCATTAGGTGACCCTGATTTAACTTTCGTCATAAGTTCCACCAGGTCGTCCTGCGAAACATTAGGGAAGTGCGAGAGCGTAAAGCTATTCGTGTTTCCCCGCGGGGGTCGGGAGCAGACAAGCCCAAGGGGATGCTCCTTTTTATTGTGGCAATCTTGTCCACAAAGAATTCATTTAGAGTATCACACAGACTCTGTGACGGTGTAATAGGGAGGGTCACCCTGTCTAGATTAGATAGTTCATTGACGATTCTGAAAATTTCCTTGGATTTATTAGATGCCTTAAGGATTTTATTCGTAAAATGGCTAATTTTAGTTTGCTTAACTAGAGCCTTTTACATTTTAAGTTGTTGGACATAACTGGTTCTCAGAGCTGGCGAATACTCTGTGCGCCATTTTCTTTCTGCACGTCGGAGATTCAGTTTCGCCATTCTCAGATCTACGGAGAACCATTTGTCGGCCTCGTGGTATCTTGTCTTGTTAGAGCTATGCCTGCGGGCATGAGTATCACTAGTCCCCTTCAGCCACACGTTTTGCTCATAGTCATAGATGTCTTCCCTAGGGACCGGAGGAGATTTCCCCAGGTCCTCGCAGAACTCTGTGAGGTTAACCCGGGCCCAGTTCCTAAATGAGACCACTGGTCCCCTAGGGGGCTTAGCTCCTTTGGCCTAGTCACCAAAAAGGAGATAAGATGATGGTCTGACCACCCGCACGGGACAATGCTCGAAACTACCCAGGTTCTTCACGGGTAGTTTCGAGGTCCAGATTTGATCTAATATGTGGCCTTTGATATGGGTAGGTGAGTTCACCACCTGTTCCAGGTGAGTGAGGTCCAAGGCTTGAGGTCCCCCATCTTCATCATTGACCCAGTAATTTAAATCTCCAACCAGAAGAACATTAGCATGGTCTACTACTAGCGGAGCTATGGCTTCCGCAAGCCCCTGAGCAAACTCGTGCATATAGTTCGGAGGCCTGTAAACTAAAACACACACAAAATCCTCTGTGGAGGACTTTAACCGGATCACTAAGGTTTCTACCGCTGGTAAACCCAGCGAGGGTAGTTTGGCAAATTGGATGGATTTTTTGATTATGGCTGCTACTCCTCCCCCTTTTTTCCCTGTTTCCCTGTTGTCATATAAGATGTAGTACTCACTAGGGAGCGCTGCCAAAATGTCTGTAAGCCACGTTTCGGTAAGTAACAGCAGATCTGGAGCCTCCGACTCAAAAAGATGAAAGATTTCATCTTGATGTTTAGCCAGGGAATGTGTGTTGAGATAGATAACCTTGGTTTCAGCCCTCTCACTCCCGTCCGCCGAGGGGTTGACACTCCTTACCCCGAGCTTCTTGCTAGGGCTAACCTGGCCACCCTCCTCTAAGTCTACCTTTCTGGGTGGGCTCCATAGCCTTACTTCCTTCAGGAAGGACAGGAGGGTCCCAAGGATACTATGAGTGTCCGTTCCCATAGCCAGCAGAGCTTTCCTATCATATGAGATAAATTGGGCATGGTGGCTGGCCCCTGGCCCCATCCGGCCGCGGACGGGCTTGCCTTTGGCGCGCCCGCTGCGCAGTCGCGCCATGCGTGGAGTTTTATGGCCAGCCTGCCCTCTCCCCAGCCCCTCACCAATCTTGAAGCTGATTGGACCCCCAACAGCCAATCAGCGTTTTGCAAGCCCTGCTGGACACTGACGCGCTAGGAGCAAGAGCAGCGCTACTGTGAGTAAATCGATTTTAAAGGATTAACTTTCCCTTTGAAAAGGTTCAATTTCAAATTCAGTGTAGTCAATGACAGAGCAACGTGCAATATTTAAAAACAAAACAGTGCAGGTTTCGATTTAAAAAGGTTCAGTTTTAAGTCTATTGTAATCCAAGACAGAGCAACGTGCAATATTTAAAAACAAACCAGTGCAGGTAAAAACTCGCTTTAACATTACCGGCGCGGTAGCGCCATGCATGGAGTCTTATGGCCAGCCTGCCCTCTCCCCAGCCCCTCACCAATCTTGAAGCTGATTGGACCCCCAACAGCCAATCAGCGTTTTGCAAGCCCCGCTGGACACTGACGCGCTAGGAGCACGAGCAGCGCTACGTTGAGTAAATCGATTTTAAAAGATTAACTTTCCCTTTGAAAAGGTTCAATTTCCAATTCAGTGTAGTCAATGATAGAGCAACGTGCAATATTTAAAAACAAAACAGTGCAGGTTTCGATTTAAAAAAGGTTCAGTTTCAAGTCTATTGTAATCCGAGACAGAGCAACGTGCAATATTTAAAAACAAACCAGTGCAGGTAAAATCTCGCTTACATAGCGTTAGTGACATAAGAGTTCTCGCTTCATATAGATCAAGACATCAACATAGCAGTACTTAGCAGTGGTGCCCTTAAATGATAATTGTGGCTGCTGTCAAACAGGCAAATTATAACAGTTTCCCACTGTTGTCCATTCCTAAAAATGCTAAAAAATGAAACAGGTTAAGATATGGATGGCTCGGTATCCGCTGGGTCTGATTATATCACAACTGTGCGGGGCTGCAATTCTGCATATATTTCCATCCGCTCACTAGAGGACACCAGGTCTGTTAAGCATCCTTTTTAGGTCGAGCCCTGAGCCAGCGTGCAAGCACTGCTCTGGGGTTGATCTGGGGTAGTTGAGTACGGGAGAGAAGCCACGCCCACTTCCGCCCTTCTTTTTCATTGGCTTGTGTCTCTGTCGTTCCTAAATGCTGCCTTCTGATTGGTTTATAGGCTTGTTAGTCCCTCCTTATGACAGCCATGTCATCATTTGTATCCTTCCAAGGCCACTGGCCCCTTTACTTCGAGTGTTGTACGGTAACTATTTTCTACCCGTGCCTTCACCCCCACCCCACCCTCCCCTCCCGCAGTCCGTGCGTTCTCGCCCCCGCACTCTTGTTGTTCGTGCCTTCTCGCTCCCTGCCCCCCGCCCTCACTCCCGTTTTCAATGCAATAGGTCTAGCCTAAATGCGAGTCCTATTGCATTTCAAATGCTTGTTTAGTGACGGGGAGATTAATCGTTTGCCAGGATGTTGAGCTGACGCCGGGACTGGGATCTGGCTCCCCAGTTTCAAAGCACCCAACTCTGACCTTAACGTCACATCCTCTCCTGTGCTTCTCCAATGAACGGCTTTAAGCAAGGCCTTGGTGTCCTGTATACTTCCTTGATTCCTCGAAAAATGATTTCACACGTCAGTACAGGGAGGCAGTTGTAGTAGCTTAAGCACTTAATACCGCACTGCCTTGTTTCAGCAGATTCCAGTCTCGCTGTAAAGTCTTTGCCGCTGCCTTTGGTTTGTTCCAAGTGTGTTCTGATAGCGCACTAGTGCACCGGGGGTTAAGGCGTTTCCTCGGCTGCCTCCAGGCGGCAGTCCGCTCTCTACACCGAGCTTTTGTGGTGGGGAAGGTGCTTGTTGTTCGCTTGCAGGAGGGCGTGCGTCGTGGATTGTCTGTCGATCACCCCCCACCGTGCAGAGGGGGTCCCGGCTGTGTGCTCGACCTCACCCCCACCCCTCGCTAGGCCATGGAGAGCCCCCCGCCGGAGGGCCAGCCCCTCCTCAGTCTGTGTGCTTGAGGCCTGAAGAAGGCTGCCATTGTTGGGCTCATGGCCAGCACCAACTGTAAAGTGGCAGCGTCGCTCTTCAAGCGCTCCCTCACCCTGTCCCCGGCCCAGAAACCCAGCAGCCAGCGGTCCCGGCTGCAGGAGCGTGGCCTGAGGGAGAGCAGGGTTGTGCAGAAATGCGTGCCTCCCTCATTCACCCTGTGACTTTCCTCTCCCAGGACTCCATGAGCAACAGCCTGAAAGTTTGTTACAAGTACCTGAACGAGACCAGCAGGAGCTTTGCAGCAGTGATCCAGGCGCTAGACGGCGAGCTGCGGTGAGTACTGTACTGTTGCCTACTCTGTTTAAGAGCTTTAATTTAAAATGCGGGTGTCTGTGCGAGTTATACGTACTTGGGGTGTGTGAGGTGCAACTCTTGTTTAACAGTTGCTGCAGTACTTTTTAAGAACGTGGTATTGTTGTGGAACATTGAATCACACTAAGTAGCAAGTTACTCATATCCTGGCGTGACTAGAACCAAACGTTTATGTCGATGTTGAAAAGTACGTTTGTTTTGTTGCAATATTTTTTATATCTAAAGACATAGATATGTATGTCACTGTTTGGCACTTTAAGCGTAAGTTAATTCGTTAATCTTATTTTATTTAGAGTTTTATAAAGCGTGAACATGACCCATGGGTGTCAGAGCGCTGTACATAAACATGTCGGCTTTTGCAAGTGAATGCGTTCCAAAATATTCAAAATTACTCTACATAAGAAATCGGCATCTGGGAGAAGATATTTAACCCCCGTCATCCCATATGCGGCATGGAGATAGATGATAGATGCACAAATGCATAGTTTCCTTGGGGGAAGCAGGGGGGGGTGGGGAGGATGGTGGCGGGCATCTAAGAGAATACCTCTATAGTGCAATCTATGTTCCTGACTAACCAGCAGTGTAATTTGTGTCTAATATGCATTTATTTATTGCAGTCCCAAGGTATTTGGTAGAAATTTGAGTTGGCCAATCCACACCAGGGACGTTCATCCCTAGCATTTGGAAAATAATTATTGATAAGTTCAGCAGTGAAGTGAATTCATTGGACCCTAGCATTTCTAGATATTTGGGAAGCTCTTGTAAGGATTCTTGCCCCTGTGATCTCCTCCAATATTCTGCCCATATCTCCCTCCCATTTGGCCCTGAGTTCTGGTAGTGATCCCCTTAGCTTTTGCACAAGTGCTCTGTGACTCAGCTTTAACTGAAATGGAATAAACGTAATGCATGTCATAACTGAACTGGTATAAGGACAATATTTCTGTTTGTAAATTATTGAAATGTAGAAGCTCTTCGGTTGTACATGACAACAAGTGGGTATGTATGTAAGTTTGGAATACAGGTTGAACGTGAAATAGTGGGTGTAAACATGGGGTGAAATAATGGTTGCAAAGGAGTACAGATCTCATTAAATAGAGCTCAGGGACCCCTAAACAAATGCTACCAGGGGATAAGGGAGTGAGTTAAGCTACTGTATGAAACGGACACAGTTTTGCGGGAGGGTGGTCAGGTAATGAAACTTTTGAAATCAGTATGGTAAGGGGAGCTGGTTGTTGGGGGTGTTCCGGGATACCAGGTCAAGTAACTCAAATGATCTGAGCACAGGGTTAACCATATGGAGGTTAATGATGGTAATAGGAGGATTGTAAATGTAGATGGGGCACCAGAGGTGTGCCATCACTGACTGAGTTGTTATTGATCTCTACTCTTGGAGACGATCCCGCTGACGTCATTAGACAGGGTGAACCATGTAGTGCTAGTGTATCGTCTTGCCAGCCTGTGACTAAAGGACAGACCCGAGTTAGTGCAGTCCTTTGTGTAGGATCCTTTCTCGGGGGTAGACCTACCATCTTTCATGCAGACATGTGTTCTTTAACACTATGGCATTCCCAAAGCTCCTTCTTGGCACCTTTATTCTGATTTCTAACCGCAGATACTTCTCTTTCTGAAGTACCCACAGATGCCAGATTGGATGCGGAGACTTTTTCTTCAACAATTGCCTCCTGTGGCAGCAGGTGTTGTCGTGCTGCTGAATGTTTGGTCTGGGCCATCCCGGAAGTGACATCGAGCCACCATATAACCACTGCTTCCGTGTGTCAATATTAGTTCCTTTCTTTCTGCGCCTGCCACTGCAGATCCAGAGCTTGCTCCCTCACTTCTGTTCACCTGACAGAAAACGTTTTCACAATTTTCCAGTGTGCAAGGAACGTGTCTCCTTTTAAAACGACCTCTGAGGACTGTCACAAACAGATGTCCGTGATGGACCCCCACAAGGCCTGTTTCTCATATCTGAGCTCCTTGCATGACTCAGTCATGGCACGACTGTGCTTGGAGGAATCAGAATGCCACCTGGGACCATGAGCCAAAACTCTTAAATCGCCGATCATCATAGATTAGGATTGGGCCTTCCAAGCCTGCCTAAGTGGAGGCTGCTTTCTTGCTCCCAAGGCTGTTCCTGAGAAAGGATGGCGTCACGTTCAAAGTCGTCAGGTAATTCCAAGAAAAGGAACCTTAAAAAGTCTAAACACGGCCCCCACTTCTTCCTGCCACTCTAAGCAAGAGAAGTCATGCAGATGTCAAGGTATTTATAAGTGGTGGTTTTGATCTCCGACTGAAGAACCAGTCCCAGCTTCAGTCCCAATCCAACTTGAGCTCCTGGATCCATCAGTGATGCTGCAGTGAATCCAGGTTTTCAAAGAGGCCATGCTGCAGATTTTTGATACTCCAGCGGATCCCTTTGGCATGCCTGGGGGCCCTATGGATCTAAGGAGTCTTCCAGTGGGGTTACAGCCGGCGGATTTTTCCCAGAGGCCGACTGTCCCTCGCGAGTCTGCCCCGGCTCCAGGGCCAACAGCCTCGCTGACACTGCATACTGCGCTGAGACTGGTGCCGGTTCCCCATGCGTCGATACCAGCTCTGGACGTGGAGCCTATAGCCCTTTTGGACTCTGAAGCTAATCCACTGTGAACTCGTTCGAAATCGCAACCCCGACCTCAAGTCCAACTCAGATTCTGATGCGCTTTCCTTACACTAGAGAGGAACTGCAAGGCGACTATGGTACAACAGTTCCCAGGTATACAATGATGAGAATCTGTTTCTCGATTTACCCAGTGTCGGTGGCCTAGACACATCACCAAATACTGGCATGCTCTATCCTCCTGGCCCTCCCACTGAAGACTGCCTTCTTCGTGATGATTATCAGGAGAGCAGTAAAAGTACTTACAACTTCCATCAGTGGAAGTTAAAACAAAGGTGCGTACAGAAGTCTTGCAACCAGAGTAGACCTCACAGGAACCTCTCCTTCCTTTCAGTGAGGCATTGATGGAGATACTCCGGGGCAAAGCCAGGATATTGCCCATAAGTAAATCGGCAAATAACCAGAAGAGAGAGATTGGCTCAACCAGACCCATTTTTACTGCTGCAGCACCCAACACCGGAGCCTGGTAGTGTACGACTCTACCAGTAAACTCAATCCCTACACATTTCAGACCACCCCGCCGGACAGGAAGTTAAAACACATAAAAGCTTTTGGCAGACTTCTGTTTTCTTCTGCCAGCCTTGCTCTCAAATCCGTAAACTCGAGTTACCTCCTGGGGCGTTATTCGCATGAGTTGTGGGACATGGTAGCCAGTATCTTGCCTGCAGTTCTGACGACTTGAGTAGTGCAGTTGGCACACGTTTGGCCTTTTAGCAGCACAGTTGGATTAGTTCCCCAGGATTGCTGAAGAACAACTCTCCAGATCCATTCTGTTGTCTGGGAGTATTCACAAAGTGAGGAATCTGTATCCATCAGAAAGAGAGCTTTCCAGAAGGTAAGTAACTGGTTCTTTTTCAACACCTGTCTAGGACCTCCTGAAACCCGTGATCAGATCCCTTGGATTTTCTTCATATAACAAAGCAAATGATGCATAACACATGATGCAACTATTCTGCAGCCCACAGAATGCAGGTATTAAGCGCTGCAAAGAAATTAACGAAAACTGAACCCCCCTAAAACGGAGGTCCTCTCACTGGGTGACCAATAAAACCTTCGGGGACACAGGCCCTTGCTCTTTTACCTGGCACAATGTCCATATCCACCCAAGACAGTCATGAACCTACTTCATTTTATTCATGAAATTCAAAGTGGCCCAAGTAGTCTAATTGGGAGTTTTTTGTTTTCAATGCTTGAGGGGTATGTTTCCTTGCCATACCAGTCCTCTGAGAGTCATGTTTCCATACAATCCTGGCTTCAGAGAGGCGTATCTCTTCTTATCTATCCTGTCCTTGGAGACTTGTATATTTTCATACCTAGCCTATCCACAGAGATGCATATTTTCCTTGCCCATCCTGTCCTCACAGAGGCATACATTTCCTAACTTCATGTCCACAGAGAGGCAGATCTTTCCTTACCAAGCCTGTCCTCCGATAGGTGTATCGTTTGTTTTTTTTCTTTTTCCCTTTCCCAAAGGGTGTGCTCAGATAGGCCTATTTTTAGGTCGAGCCTAGCGGCAGCGCGCATGCGCTGCTCACTCTGCGAGACTGCTGGTGTAGAGTATGGGAGAGAAGATGTGCCCACTCTCCGCCCATATTTTTCATTGGCTTCTGTCATTGTCTTTGGTAAATGCTGCCTTCCGATTCGTTAATAGGCTTGTTAGTCCCTCCTTAGTAAGGCCTTGTCTTCATTTGTAACCTCCTTATGGCTACTGGCCCCTTTACTTCGGTTGTTACACGGGACCTGTTATTTAGTCTGTAAGCACTATTTACCTATTTACTTTATTGAGTTTCTCTTACTGCAGGCCGGACGTGCGCTGCTTCAACTGAAACCGCTTGTATTTTTTTAAGCAGCATGGCCGCCCCCATAACACGGCGCACGCTTTCAATCACTTTAACCCAGCATTATCTCGTGTCTGTTTCAATCCCCCCAAGTAAAATGGATTTAGAAATGATTAGCGAATTAAGTCATGTGAATTCCAGGTAGCACATAATCGTGTGCTAATGGGCTGAAGCTGACAACAAAATATCTATTTTACATGTCATCTCCACTAAAGCCACCTGACGTGTTGTTTTCAAAAGCCTGTTTTCTTAACAAGAACACCACCACCAATACCCCCACCACCAATACCCCCACCACCAATACCACCACCACCAATACCACCACCACCAATACCAGTAATACCAGTACCACCACCACCACCACCACCAATACCACCACCACCAATACCACCACCAATACCACCACTAATACCACCGATGCCACCACCACACCAATACCACCACCAATACCACCACCACCAATACCAATACCAGTACCACCACCACCACCAATACCAGTACCACCAATACCAATACGACCACCACCAATACCACCACCAATATCACCACCTCAGCGCCTCTCGCTCACTAGTAATAGCAGGGGCACTGTACGAGGCCGGAGCTGCAGCCGAGACCATGCCTCCCTCCCTCCATGCCTGACATAAAGCACAGCCTACCCTGCACCAGGAGGTGAACCGCTTCGTTTGCACCGAAACCAGTACATTTCTAGTCTGTTTGTAGCACCATCTTCCCTAAACTCCAGGGAGTATAATATAAAATATGTGAATATTTCAAATGTATTATGCGACGTTTGCTGCTTGGTGTTGATTGTGCTGTCTGCAAACAGAAATAGTCGCATTCCTTGTCAGTCAGTGAATTTTGAAATGCAACTTCCCTTTTCTCTCTGGATTGTGATACGTGCACTGGGGCTACGGATTGGAGCATAGAAGAGTAGGTTGTCAACAAATGCTTAGCTGCGTTGGCAGTCAGCAGGATTTCCAGTGGTTTAAAAGTGTCTGGTTCCATGGATAAACATGGCGTGTGTGCTTTACTCGTGCACTGAGGTGATGATATAAAAACGTATCTAAAGGTGTGAGCATCCCTGGCACAGTGGTCATGTCTTGAAAAGTGCAATTATGATAAGGATTGCCCGACCTTTTTATATATAGTTTCCTTAACTAGGTAATAACTTTGTCTTCGCTCGTCAGTGGGAAAATTGGGAGGTCTGTGAGAGGAATGCCATGGTTACTTACCGGTAATCTTCATTACTCCGAGTCCTCATGTGTGATTACTGTGGTGAGGAAGAAGGACGAAGAGGTAATGGAGGGTGAGTAAATGAACTTGAGGTTTCGTCTGTGCCACTCTATGGAAGTGCATCAGGATGTATTTATTTCTGCAGTTCGATCCTTTCACCGGCTGCCAAATTACAGCGCACAGAGGAATAGGACTCACATTGTCTAACTCAACCATCAAGTGTGGCATGCAAGGTTGTGTATGGTACCAGTATTATGCAAACTGCACTTGAGCACATGGATAGTGTAGTGTCTTGCAAATATGAATAGCCAGACCCTTCTGTTCCCTGATGGACTCCGTGGTAGAATAACATAATCGTTAGGGTGTGTCTGGGGGTAGTTAATAAAGTTCATGACAGTGTGTACAGTTAAGAACAAATACTTGCACTATAGAGCTCAGTGTGTGGTGTGGTCATTTGCATGCTACCGTGCTGGGGTGGACACTACAGATAGTATAAGTCCATGTCAGGCACCGCAAAGCCACCCTGGGCAAAGGGCAATGTTAATGTCTCCCAGTTACTGCGTGGTTGTTTACTTGTCCATACTAGCCCGACCAAGTATACTACTTTACCAATATACCCATACCCTTCACATTCATGAGGGTTATGGGTATATTAGTAAATTAGTATAGGAATTGGGGGAAGCACCACAGTTTTGCATATCGCAATGCAACCTGCGAGGGACAGTGGAAGTTTACTACAGTGTGCTATTTTATGTTGCAAATTAGATATTGCTGTGCCATAATTTTCCCTGGTAATGGTGTCTACCTCACTGTTGTAGCGTCTTCCCAGCCGGGGTATCCACCAATGACTACGCCACACATGGAGCTTACTATTACACATCTTTATTCGTCTGCGTGTAACTGCGAACTCAACATTCTAAAGCAGCCTTAATTGCAATACACTCCATTCATTACGTCATAGCTCTACGGAGTTCATCAGGAGCCAAAAGCGTTCTGTCATTGTTAACTCGCAGGATACTACATCTCCCTCTCTGTTAAATGAAAACTTAACCAATTTTACAAAAAGATATACACATATATACATTTAAATCTCTTCGGGCTGTAATGGTTCGACCTGTACGTGTCGTGTGATGTTGAGATGTGCCACCATCATGATCCAAGATCTGCTGGGTTGGTGAAAGGGCAGCCGCAGTCACTGGTGTTTCAGATTCAGTCTCTCCTTTACCATGGAGATCTGGTGAACTATGAATCAAATGCTGAAAGTGAGACGAGTCTCTGGTAAGAGACTTCAATTGGCGCTGGGCAGTCACCATGTGTCCTTTGGTTGACACTTCTTGGATAGTTTCCGCATCAAAGGGAGCATCAGATTTTCTTTTCCACATCTGCCATGCGAGAGCTCTGTCTCCTCTCTGGAAGACGATGGTTTTTGCATGGGTTCACTGACAAAATATTGATTACCAAAATATCTAAGTACAAAAATATCAAGTCAAAAATATCTATGTCATAAATATTGACATCCTATACTTATAATTGAAATTACAAAAATATCGAAAAAAATATCATTGTCACTAATAAAGTTGTCTAAAATATCGATTTTTAAATGTATATAAATTTAAATAGTAAATATTAATTACATTAAATAATAATACTAATATAATGAAAATAAAATGCATTTTTGTTTTTTGAAAAATATAACAATTATTATTATTTTCAAAAATGTAAAACAAACATATATATATATAATTGAATAATATTATTAAATTATTTCTAATTTATATCATAATGTAAAACTTTTGTAAATGTAATTATAGAAAAAATAAATATATATACATATATCCAATAATTTTTTTTTTAAAACAAACCATTTTAAATACAATTGAATAATGAAACAAAAGAAAAAATGTAATTTACTAAAAAATAACTAAAATATTAAAAACATTAATACTTATACATATTATAATTTTAAATAACCAATAACATATTACTATAAATGTAAACAATACAAAGTAAACCTTAAAATTTTAAATTAATACATATATTATTCCCACTACAATTTATACAAGAGTAGACAAAGGCCCTCATTAGGATGTCGGTCGGAAAGCCTCCAACCGCAGGAAGGAGGCTTTCCTACCGACATCCTTGGTTTGACTACCGACCGCCATATTATGATTACGGCGGTCGGAATTCACACCGGCCGGTCATTCCTGCTGGCTTCTGATGGGCTCAAGGAGCATGTCGGCCAGCCGAAAACCGCAATTTAATCTCTTATGGACGGCGTTGTAGGGATTCACAGAAACTCCCATTTCTCTATGGGAGCTTGTGCTGCGGCCGGTTTCCGACTGCAGCACAAGCTCCCATAGATAAAGTGAGAGTTTGCGACCGCACCATGTGTGGCCACATCGTAATACGGGGTGCGGAACCGCTGACATATGGTCGGTCGGTTCTCACACTAAGATGGTGTTGGGCGGACGCCTAACATCGTAATAGGTCCCAAAGTGTCATACTCAGGAGGTGTAAAATTTACAAGTCCCACTACACTCAATACAACTGTAGGAAAAGTGTTAGATTGCAGGGGGTGAAATATACTATTCCCACTTCAGTCAGTGCAACAGTAGGGAAAGTTTTGGAGTCCGGAGGGGTAGAATTTACTATTCCCACCCAAGTCAGAGCAACAGTAGGGAAAGGGTTGGATTGCGGAGGGGTAAAATTTACTAATCCCATTCCTGTCAGTTCAACAGTAGGGAAAGTGTTGGATTGCGGAGGGGTACAATTTACTATTCCCACTCCTGTTAGTGCAACAGTAAAAACATATAAAATATCTGGAGCAAAATTGAAAACAAAATGAAACAATTAAACAATGTTGAATACAAAATAAAAATATATTTAAAATTAAAAAAATCTAAAAACATATTACAATGTTAAATACATATCACAAATACCTACAAATATTATTACAAATAAAATACAAAAATAATTTTCATAAAAAAGTTATGTTATGTTATGTTATGTTATAAGAATTTTATAAAGCGCTCGTACACCAATTGGTTTCATGGCGCTGTCTAGGAAGATGGATTTGGCCTGCTGTCCGGCTAAGTAGCTGTCTGAAAGGGTAAGCCGATAGTTCATTCGTAGGCCTGGGTGAACAACCATGTTTTAAGTGACTTTCTAAAACTCAGTAGGGCGATGCTGGATCTGATTTCCAGGGGGATAGAGTTCCACAATTTAGGGGCCAAGGTGGCAAACCTGCAGCCACCTAGGCGCTTAAGTTTAAACGTTGGAACGTTCAGACGTTGGAGGTGAGCTGAGCGTAGGTTGCGCGAAGGGATGTAGCGGGAGATCAGGCTGTCCATGAAATTTGGGCTTTGACAAGACAAGGATTTGAACAGCAAGCAGCCCGTTTTGAAGGCGCAACATTGGAGAATAGGTAGCCAGTGTAGCTTCTTTAGAAGGGGGGAAGCCTGTTGCCACCTGGGTTGCCTATAGATCACTCTGGCCGCTTGATTCTGGATCATCTGTAGCTTTTTAGAGAGATAGAGTGGGATACCAAGGTAGATAGCGTTAGAGAAATCAAGGCGTGATAATACCAAGGCTATCACCACCTGAATTAAGGCTTCATGGGTAAGAAGTCTACTTATTTTCCTGATCTTGCGCAGCTGGAGGAAACAGGCGGAGACCGCAGAGCCGACCTGAGTTTTTAGCGTGAAATCACTATTTATGATGACTCCCAAGCTTTTAACAGAGTTGGCCGGAATCGGTGGGGGGCCTAGTTCGTTAGGCCAATAGTGTGGGCCCCATGCATTTATGCCGCCACTGGTCAGGACTACTTCAGTTTTACCCGGGTTCAGTTTTAAATGGTTGCAGTCCATCCAGTGGCAGATAAATTGCATAGTAGACTGAAAGTTAGAGATAGACTGAGGGGAATTATCAATGGTGAAAAGTAGCTGCAGATCGTCAGCATAATTAAATGTGACAGTATTCCTTTCTCTTAGGGATCGTAACAGCAGGAGCAGGTAGAGATTGAAAAGGTGTGGCGAAAGCGAAGATCCCTGTGGGACACCACACGTGATTTCCAGTTTAGGGGCCGTAAACTGACCAGTACGGACTGCCTGGGAGCGGTCTTTCAAATAGGAGTTGACCCAACTAAGGGCTGGACCTCGAAGGCCTGCCTCCTCGACACGGTCCAACAAGATACTGTGGTCGACCGTGTCGAAGGCGGCCGAGAGGTCCAGTAGAACCAGAGCCTGGGGGATGGTTCTATCTGCCTTTTCCCGGAGGGAGTCAAGTATCGATAGTATGACCATCTCCGTAGAGTGTGCTGGCCTAAATCCGGCTTGGTGGGGATCAAGAAAGTTGGAGTTTTCTAGGAAGGCCGATAGACATTTAGCCACATGTGCCTTCAGCACCTTAGCTAGGTACGGGAGCAGGGAAATAGGGCGGTAGTTAGATGGTGTCTGTGGGTCAGCGCCAGGTTTTTTTAAAAGGGGGACCACAATTGCCTCCTTGAAAGCTTTAGGGACCTTGCCCTGGGATAGCGAGTTATTCAAAAGGTCCATAACAGGCTTAGGGTTTGCTGACAGTACCGTTTTTAGCACGTGAGGGGGACAGTGGTCCTTTGGGGATCCAGATCTGATTTTGGAGAGCAGATCACAGAATGTCTCAGTGTCCAGGGGTGGAAATGAGTCCAGCAGGTGAAGGTTTCGAGGAGGGTGAGATGCAGCAGCTGTGTTCGGATGAGTGGGAATACTGGCTTTGATAGAGGCAATTGTATCCATGAAAAAGCTATTCAGAGAGTTGCAGAGGGCCTGAGTGGGTAGAGGCCTACTGAGGACTCTATCGGGGTTAGATAGTTCGTCTACAATGGTGAATATTTCCTTAGCTTTATTATTGGAGTTCAAGATTCTGAAGGAGAAATGCGTTGCTTTTGCCTTTAGTATTGCTGTTTTGCAATCTCTTAGCGCTAGCTGGTAAGCAGTTTTATCGTTTTGGGAGTAATTCGGCCTCCATTTTCTTTCTAATTGACGGAGAGAAAGTTTTTGCATTTTTAGATCCTGACTAAACCATCTCTGTGCCTCCAGACGGCGAGATTGTCTGATTTGTTTGAGAGGGGCATGTTTATCACTAGCCGCTAGGAATCAAGCAGAAACATGTTCCTCATAGAGATTGATGTCAGACATGAAAATAGGGGCTGAACATTTTTATTTAGAAAGTATTTATTAACAAAAAAATATTTATTGCATATTTAATTTAGTTACTTCCCATCATAAAACCACAAAAAACTCACAACCTGCACCTAAAACATATCTAAAACAAAAAAATATATACACTATTTATATAAATATTATATTTATATTTATCAACAGACCAATTATCATTAATTAAATATGAATTATTAATTCATTTTAATTAATGTATTTTCCACAGTATACCCCCACAAAACACACAACACACTCATAAAATTTAACAGAAAATTATTTACACAATTAACAATTAGCATAATAAATTTTAAATTATCAAATTAATCATTAATGTTAAAAAATCAACTAAACAAATACGTCAAAAACAAAGGGGCTTATTGCGATGTCGGGCAGACTTGCGTTCGCCCAACACCGTCATGGGTACAGGTCCGACCGACCTCCGGTCGGCGGTCCCGACTGCTTAGGTCGCAAGCACTCTTTCCTGTATGGGAGTTTGTGCTGCAGTCGGAAAACGGCCGCAGCACAAGCTCCCATACAGAAAAGGGAGTTTGTGTTCATCCCTGCACCGCATGGCAGGCAGATCAACCCTAGGTGTCCCCATGACCCCTAACCGGAGGCCGCTGGCTGAAGGGGGCCCTGCTAGGCACCCCCAAATTCGCTTTCTGACAGGGTTTCCATGTCGAAAAGCCCGGCATGGAAACCCTGCCAGAAACCGACATCGTAATCCGGCAGCATAAAACACCTTGAGCCCATCAGAAGTCAGCCGGAATGTCCGGCCGGTTTCAAAACCGATGATCTCGATCAGAAAGCCTCCGACCAAGGGTCGGAGGCTTTCCGACCGAGATCGTAATAGGCCCCTAAATATTAATTCATTTAAATTAATGAACCTCCCACACTTTACCCGTATAAACCCTACAACCCCCACCTAAAATTAAACTTAAAAATAATAACACAATTAATATAATTAATTTATAAATAAATAATTAATAGTATTTAACAAATAATTATGAATTAATTAAAGTTAATATACTCCTCACTCTTTACCCCTATAAACCCCACAACCCGCACCTAAATTTTTTTAATGAAACAATTAACATCATTAATTATCATTTAATTATTATTAATTAACAGCTAATTAATAATAAAATAAAAATAAATTACTTCCTACCCTTTACCACTATAAACCAGACAACCCGTGCAAAACATTTACATAAAAAAATAATAGCACAATTAACATAATTAAATATCAATTTAATAAATAATATTGAATAAAAAATATCCATTAATGTATTATAATTAAATTACTTCCCACCCTATACCCCTATAAACCCACAACCCACTACGGAACTAAAAAATACAATATTTAATTAAATTAAATTTCATACCCACTAAAAATGTAACTAATATAGTAAGAAACATTAACAATAATTAAACAAAAAAATTGTAAGAAACATTTAATATATATACTAAATACATAACAATAATTAAAAAAACATATTTAAAACAACTATATTTTTGAAAATGATATTAATGACTTCTATATTTTAAAAATCGATATTACTTACCTAAAAATTAATATTCTTGACATCGATATTCTTGATGTCAATATTTCCATGTCACAATATTTCTGACTCGATATTCTCTTCTGTCGATATTTTCAACTCGATATTCTGTCTAAATACTGGTCAAGTGAAGTGCTGAATGGTACGCTTGCAATGTAGAATTTAAGACAGTTTGTAAGTTGAGCTATTCAAGTGTAGCACTCTGCACCTCTTTCTTTAGCATACTCTTAAATCTCTCAACCAGTCTGTTGCCCTGTGGCCACCGAAGAGTGCTCTGTTGATGCTTTATACTCAGATGCTCTAAGAAGTCTTTGAACTTCCCACTATTAAAAGGCGGGCAACAGTCAGATTTTAGTATGGCTGGAACACCCCATGTCGCAAAGATGACATCCAGTCTCTCAATGACTCATTTTTGAGTGGTGGATGAAAGATCCTCAATTAATGGAAATCGTGAGCATTCGTCCACAATCACCATCAGGTGATGTCTGTGGTTGAGTTGACCGAAAAAGTCAATGGCTATTCTCTCCCAGGAATTCTTCGGAAGTTCTGACATGTTTAGGGTGTGTTGAGTAACTTTTGTAGATAGGCAGCTGCATAGATGACAAGCCTTTAATTCCTTCTCAGCTCGCTTGTTGAGAAATGGAAACCAGACTCGGTTTGGGCAAGCTTGTATTGTGGCAACAATTCTCCTATGTACTTCATGGGCCACTTCAATCATTTTCTGCCAAAAACTTTCCGGGATCAAGATTCTCAAACCTCACAATATAACTCCCTCTTCAGTTATGGACAGTTTATCTTCGACGTTTCTGTATTTTTGATATTCACCCTCACTGGTGGGAGGTCGAGGGTGCTGGTTCCACAACTGATGTGTAATTATATCCTTCAACTTTAACATGTCACTATCATGGCTCGTGGCAGTGATAATCTGATATTACTATGAACTTGATATAAGCTTCAGCTGACTTGGATGGAGTGCCATGACCTTGATTGGGCACTCTGGAAAAGTACTCAGCAGAGTTCTGATCCTTTCCTGGACGATGCACAATGTTATAATTGTACTCTTGTAGCCCCACTCCCCAGCTTTCAATGTGAGGAGGCATCTTGGCTTTTGGAGTCCCAAATATTGTTAGTAAAGCTTATTATCTGTCACCAGCATAAAAGGCTTTCCATACAGGAATACATGGAAGTGTTCACACGCCCATACCACAGCTAAGCTTTCTGTCTCAAGTTGTGAGTAAGCATATTCTGGTTGGGACAAACTCCTACTTGCATATTCCACAATATGCCTTCGAACATTCAGGTGTCTGTGCCGTGCACGGATAGCACCTAACCCAACTGAGCTAGCGTCAATGACAACCTCTGTGTGAAGTTGCAGATTGAAATAAGCCATTTCAGTAGCACTTTCAATGGCTTGTTAGATTTTCTTAAAATTGTTCTCACATTCATGTGACCATTGGAATGAAACATTTTTTTTAATCAATTCTCTCAATGGAGCACTTGAGGTGGCATACATTTTGTATATATCTAGAACAGTAGCTTGCCATGCTAAGAAATGAAAGCACCATGGAAACATCTTGTGTGGGATCAGCATTTGACAGCGCCTAAAATTTAGCGGATGTAGTGTCATACCTAGGGGTGAGTGAAGAATTACGCTCCTCCGGCGGAGTTTGCAGAGTTTTGCCCACTCCACGTGGAGGTCTAAAAACTCCGAGAAGCAACACGGAGCAGAGTTTCTTTTCTTGTGAGGCTTACCAATGTTAAGTTGGCAAGTGAGAGAAATCGCATACCAGACCACCTCCCAGCAATATTTCTGAACTTTGGCGGACACGGCAGGTCGCTACTGCTCGCTTTGAGAAAGCTGGCGCTTGCGTTGAGGAAGCTAATGCTTGAGTGGCAAAAAGAAGCAGTGTTATATGGGGTTATATAGCCCTTAGATACATTGTCGACATTGCTAAGTTAGCATGAGTTTTACTTGCCCTATGCTGCTGCTTTTGCGCACGCCTCTGCTAAGAGTTTGTTTTCGCGACACTTTGCCTCTGCCCTGTGCATGATAACAGATTGTTTTTCACGTTCTCAGCTTTCCCTTCAATTCTGTCTAAACATAATGTGCAAAGTCGCTCAACAATGTCTCTTGTTATTCTGTTCTAGTCAGTCACTATTACCTAGACAAAACATGTTACCAACAGCTGCAATGTGATATAATGTTGTTGCATGTTTTTGAAACACTCTCGAAGAAAGCCGTTCCATGGAGTTGAGCTCTACTGTTCCTATGATGTAAACCTTTGCGTTTAGGCTTTCAGGTAGGGGTCTGCTAATAATGCCTAGAGATCTTCTGTTATATTAAATAACTTCTTACTGCCGTGGGGAGGGTGATTAGGCCCAGTTATTTTGCCTTTTTCACAGTCTTTATAAAATGACGACTCCTTTTATATTCTATGGTATTGTAACAATGCTAATGATTCTGGCCTTATGCATTTTGCTGCTAGTTGTGGTTCGCATACTGTTTTATGAATCACTATAGTCAAAATAAACATTTTGAACTTATTTAGTGACTCTGATTATTTTTATTGTGGACAAGTACGTGAGAGCGAAAGATTTTCTTGTTCCCGCGACTCTGAGGTGAGTCGGGAGTGCTCGTGTTCTGGGTTGTCTAAACATTCGTAGCTTCTTGATATTTGTAGGAGACCGAATGAGACACTATTGCTAGTCGGTTGGGATTTTGGGTACTAAGGTGATAGGAGGTACACCCCTACTTACTGAGGTCCTGTTTTCTTGTGCATAGTTCTGTGTATGAGCAGAATCCCCGCAACATGGCGCTGCCAACGTTTGGTCTGGTTCTTATCTGCGAGACGCTTGAGTAGTGCTCGTGCTGGTCCACAATACCCTCACTTCTGTTTCCGGAGACAGCTATGACGGAGTAACCTTCTATCTTGACATTTTTATAGGTTTATTCAAGCTTGAAGTTTAAAAGGTATTTCTTTTCTTATAACCCGAGTTTGCGCTGCCACTCTTTAAGTTGTTCTACTGTCTTCTCTATCATGACTGTAGTTGATATTCCGGCTCATAGCAGAGCCGCACTGAGGGCGTACTTGACTCATTATGCAGTCAGTGATGCTGGGGCCATGCTAATTTTTGTGGTAGAAGCCGATCCGGCTCACCAGTTTGAAGTTTTTTTACTCTTGCGTCACCTTTCCGGCGGTGGATGGCACTGATGATTTGTTTCACGTATATGCTGCCACTGCCGTTCCTCAGCAGTATCAGCCTTATAGAGCTCTTGAAATTCCGCTTACAGCTTGGCAACACCGTATTTGGTTTAATGGCGCCCTTCCTCCCCCATTAACGGCAGTCCGTTTAGGCCCTTTCTCTATAGATGGGGCCACATGGCCCGTTTTGGCTGGGTTTACCCCACACCCACATGCTTTTACAACTGCGACTCTGGCAGAGCTCCGCGTCTTACATACATCGTTGGTACGCGTATATAGAGCTGTAATACAGTACGTAACCCGCACCGTCCAGGTGGGACCACCTGGTGCTGCAGTACAACCTGCGGGTCCTGGTGGTGTGACCATCAGTCCCCTTATGGTAAATGCTGTCATGGGCAAGCGCCCACAGAATAAGGATGAATTTCCTTATTGGCTTGCTGAGAAATTTGGACAGGTAGAAGCTGTCTTTCCTAATACTACTCCTGTGGATAAGCACAGGATCTTGACTATTAGTTTACCCAAAGACTTAATTCCCGAATTGGCTGATTGTAACACCTGGGGCAGGGTGTTTGCAGCGGTATATTCTATGTGTTTTGGCACCCCCTCCATGACCGTGCTCCCCTCTGTGATTAAACGCGTTCAAGATGAACATGGAGCAGAAGCGGCTGTTGAGCTGGGGATGAGACTGGTGGGAGTGTTCGACGTGGTTGCTGATATGATCCTTGCGAATGTCAAGGGCGATGCCGTTAGCTTTCAAGTAGCAAACCGCTTAGAAGCGGTCACGGAGGCTGACAGACCACGAGAATTACCAAAGATTATTGCGAAGGCTTATAAAACCATAGGCCGCAATAGTCTGGGAAATAAGCCTACGACTCAAAGGATGGGCGCCCTTTCTTTCCTAAAAAGAATTGGCAATGAAATAAGAAACAGGGTTCCCAACAACAGAAGCAGGGTTTGCGTGCCAATTCACCGACCACTGATGCCTCTGAACGTACTTATGACTTGCGCGATCGCGCTAAAATTAAGTCTCCTGAAAGATTTCAGGTTCCTGACCAGCGTTCTCCTCGTTCTTTACAGGAAACATCAGGCTCACAAGCCGGTGGAGGGGATCGCCAGGATCGGGGTAGAAGTCAACCTGCGTCACAACTTCGTGAACAGCCTCGACAGTTTGAAGTCAAGGACAAGCAGGGTGATTTCGCACGAACCCGACCTCCTTTTCAAAAGAAAAAAGTTGCCGCTTTAACAGCGAGATATGCCACAGACGGTGAGGACGCGACTCCTGGATTGGACATGGGCAGTGACTCTGCTCGACAGCGCGGCGGAAGTTACCATAGTCAGGGAGGCTCTACATCCCCATCTGGATGTGACAGCAACTGACACGTTTGTTACAATTGAGACTGCAGATACCCGGGTTGCCCCACCGGATAGACTATACGAAGTCCTTTTCCAAATTGAAGGTGATATACTGCGTCCCCTGAAGGTTGTTTTCTGGGAGAATCTAACCGCTACATATGACATTTTATTGGCGGAGAAAAATTGTCCGTCACCCTTTGTGTTAGCCTTTTCTAGAGGGGAAGATGTGATACTTCCGAGTTTTTCACGTTGTGTCCCTGAGGAACGAGCGCAGGCTCTTGCGGAGGAATGGGCTTTGGCCTTAGCCCCAGCGGTGTATCGCAATCAGGTGGGTTGGGACATTGATTCACCAGTTCATGAAATACCATTGCGCTCTATGCCACAACCTCAACCTCAATATCCCAACAAACGAGAGGCTAAAGCTTCAGTTTGTGACATTCTAAGACAATTGGAGTATCAGGGGGTAATTGAGTCATGTACATCACCTATGAATAATCCTCTCTTTACTGTCCCTAAACCTGATGGTTCTTTTCGGATTGTATTGGATTATAGAAATTTGAACAGCCATTGCCGCACCTTTGCGGTACAAAACACACACAGCTCGGCGCTGGTGAATAATATTGTTCGTAAAAAATACAAAACGACACTTGACATTTCCAATGGTTTCTACAGTCACAATCTCGACCGTGCCAGCGGTGACCTGACAGCATTCAGTGCCGTCGGAAATCAGAAAAAATTTACACGGTTGCCTATGGGGTACAAGAACAGCCCCGGGGCATTTGCGGCGCGCATTGTGTCTTTGTTGCATGACATTGACCCTGAGGCCTTGTCGTACGTTGATGACATCTATTTGACTGACGACGACCTCGCCCCGCATCTTGAACGAGTGGACCACATAATCTTATCTTTTGCCGATTTCGGTTATAAATTCAATTTTGCAAAGTCACACATTGCCCATCTGGCAGTGCTCTTTTTGGGCTATGAGCTCAATAATGAGGGAAAGGGTTTAGCACCTCACTTCCTAGAGAAATGTACACATTTGCAACCACCTTCTTCTTTGAAAAAGTTACAATCCCTGCTGGGTTTTTTAAATTTCGGGAGAACTTACATTCCTGATTATGCCCAGCGTATCAAACCGCTTTATGCGTTGATACAACCTAAGTTTTCTTCTGCCAGCTGGCTTCCGGAACATACTTCCGTTCTGCAGTCTTAGCAGGCGGATTTGCTTGCGACTAACTTCTTAATGACTCGTGATAACACCACCAACCTGGTAATACGTATTGTTTCAGGGGCAGTGGGTTTCACGTACTTAACGTTCAATGAAGGAGACACAATACCTATTGCATACAAATCACACTTGTACACTGAGGCTGAAATTCGCTTTTCCTCTGTAGAAAAAATCTTGACGGCAGTGCAGATGGCAATTCTAAAGGAACGCTCACTGGCGCAGGGCAAACGCATTCTTATGGTCAGCCCCTTCCCTGCTTTGGAAGCGGTGACTAAAGCGAGTATACCTAACTCGAAGGCATTACACCCACGTTGGATTCAGTGGGCTACTTCTTTGACGTCTTCGGATGTCACATTTGTCTTTGATCCATCTCTTCAGACTCAGGAGTTTTTGCAGTATGAATTTGTTCATCCTCCTCCTTTGTCGCTTCTTTCTCTGAGTGAATACAAATGCATCATTTATACCGATGGCTCGGCGCAACCGGCCACGGGTTCCAAACATGCTTATTCTGCCGCTTGCGCTATTGTGGCTGGCTCCATTGAAGATGGAGAGTTTAAGTCATCCATTGTGCACACACAGGCAGTAGGAGACTGCACGGTGCAATTGGCCAAGCTGCATGCTCTTGTTCTAGCTCTAGAGTTTGCTGATCCTCTTGTGAATACTCTTATTGTGTGCGATTCTTACTATTGTGTCCAGTCGTTCAATGACAACTTATTCTTTTGGTCTCAAAATGATTACTGCGATTCTAAAGGCAGCGCAATTAAGCATAAAACGCATTGGGTTCGAGTCGCAGATCTTAAACAACGTCTGCCTCTCACACATGTTATTCACACTCTTGGCCACCAATGTGTCGGAACGCACGCTGTTGGTAATTCTCTGGCTGATGAAGCAGCCAAGCCTGCAGTAGCCACTTGTTCCGTAGCAGCAGTTACAAGATCTATGACTAAGGTTGATAATGAAATTCTGGCAGCGGTCGCTGCAACTAGGGAGGGAGGTAATTATCCTGCGGGTTTCCCTTCTAAATACTCTTATCATGTAACTCCCGATCAGGTTCCTTATGCTACCATTCCTTTGGTTGGGGATCGGCTGATTCCCAACTCTGACCGCAGACAAGCTTTGATCAAGGCCGCACACGAAGGCATTGCTTCGGCACATGCTGGTGTGTCGGCAACAGTCTCTATTCTTCAGCAACGTTACTGGTGGCGTGGTTTATATAAACAGACTCCTAACTATGTTCTTTGCTGTGATGTTTGTCAACAAATCAAGCCTTCTACAGTCCCACGACCGCCACAAACACAGCTATGTATTTCTAATAGACCTTTTGGCTGTGTCTATCTTGATCACTGCGGTCCTCTTTCTTCTGATACTGCATACAAGTATATCTTGGTTGCGGTTGATTCGTGCACTCGATTCCTGTGGGTATGGCCACAACGTAGTGCTGACGCTTGAAATGTCATCAGGGATTTGCGTGTCTTTATCCGGATGTTTGCCTGTGGTACCTTCCATTCTGACCAAGGTCCAGCATTTGCCTCTAAGGCTTACAAGGATGCGATGAAGTCGTTGGGGGTACAGGTGCAGTTTTCGTCTCCATACAGGCCTGAGGGCAATTCAGTTGTGGAGCGAATGAACCGTGACTTAAAGCAATCCTTGACAGCTAGAGTCTTAGGTACTGGCAGGGACTGGCTGTCCCACTTGTATGGGGTCCAACGTGCATTAAATAATCTCCCTAGAAGATCTCTGGGTGGGCGCACCCCTTACGAAATGCTCTTTGGCTTTCACATGTTTGTTCCTGACCTTGATGGTCTGGACAATGTGGTGGCTGCCTCTAAGTTTGACGTAGATAATCATTCTGCTATGTTACAGGATCTACAAAAGACATGTGATACTCTGGCAACTGAGCATTTACCATCTTCGCCTGCTGGTGCACAACTGATTCCTGTTACCGGTTGGCTTCCTAAAGTTGGAGATCTGGTGCGGGAGAAGATTGAAAACAAAAAAGAATTTGGTCCCTCTTACCGTGCTCCGGTTTCCGTGCTTGGTCTAAAGGGTACTCGTACTGTCATTCTACCACCATTGCCAGGTCACAAGGACAACAGATACAACTCAGTGGACAATGTCAAGTTACACCGTGTGGCCGATTCTGAATAGTGTGACACCTGCAGTTTCGTGCAATGCAATATCCTTAGCACCGTTAACTTTGTCGTCACCTGCTGCCACAAGAATGTCTGCTCATATGATGGACACTGTAATTGATCTTCAGCCTTTGCGACAATCCTCTTCTGCAATGGATATGGTGTGCCCTTTTCCGGCTATTGATTGCGTGAGTGAGATGCCATCTAGCCCACGAGTACGAATGGATGATTCAACGCTTTCACCTTTGCTTGCAAGTCCAGTGAGTGCCTGTGATGGAGAACCGGCACACCTTTCTTCTGCCTCGTCCTCCTCATCTTCCAGTTTGTCTGATGCGCCTAAGTCTAAGTTGCGTATTTTTTACTCCTGGTTCAAAAAGACATACTTCGTTCCCCCATTGACCTACATTTGGTTGGTGCTTATCCTGATATTTCTCTTCATGTCAATTGGATTTGTGACAGTGTTCTTTTTACATATAAATGGTCATTATCTCCCTGAACGCTCTGCAGTAATAATGGTCGATGGAACTTTGGCTCCTCACACATCGTCCCATATCATAAAACGTGACAAGTCTTTTGTGAACATTTCAGCTTTCCCAGTTCCCGATGGCATCGTTTGGGACAAAGTAGCTTACAAAATCCATGGCCCGACTGAGGTCCTTAGAGTTCCGTACGTATTTCGCGTCTCATTAGGAGATGTGGTGACACAGGACATACATTCGGATGATTGGGATGGGCAGGCAGTTCATGCATTGTTTTCAGATTTAAAATATTATGCTGCCTTTGATGCTGAAGATTTGTATTTAAATTCTGCCAATTATGGTGATCTCTTTTGCTAGCAACATATTGGGCATCATTTTTTACACAAAACCAACACCATGAGACCTGTTTTTAATTTTACCCAATGGGAACATTGTCCCACTCCCTTAAAAGGGAGTTCTAAAACTCTTATAAATAAGTTCGCCTATTTTTCAGATTATGATTTGACTAATCCTGAATCCTATTTTATTCGGCTTCAAAAATCCCCTACATCAAAGTACCTGTTATCCCACACTAAACTAATTTACGCCAACTCGTTTAGAACACAGTTGGCGACACATGGTTATGACTATTGGAAACAGACTATAGATTTAAAATCAATCTGGGGCACAAAGCCATGGCAGGTTCAGGGCACTGAGGCATTACATCGTGCCTGCCTGATCCCGACTCAGTTGCTGTTTTTGAATAGAACCATTTACCAAACATCCTGTTATGGCCTTGCAACTGTCAAAAACCTAAATACCCCCTCAATTCTATCATTAGCTGAATATAATGATTGGCGGTTACATAATAACTACACCATTGAGACTTTGCAGGCTCTCCTTCAAAATGCCTCCTTTAATGTTTCTGAAATTGATCTATTAGGATTGTTGTTGTGGCAGACTAATGCTAATGCATGCCAGTTGCGTTTCTATAATGTTACACCGGGTTTCATTCAGACTAAGCCTGACCCTCGTTATCCACCTCATCATTCTGTGACTACATACTCGGTAGGTAAATTGTGCCAGCAGTGGCTAGAACGCTCTACCCTGGCATCTGTCAAACAGCACCTTTCCATCATATCGAATGATATTGATTTGGCTGATTTTCTCCTAGGCCCACGTAATCCAAGGGCCAAGAGATTTCTTTATGCCTCTTATAATGAAATTTGAAACTTTCACAGATGGAGGCCGCCTTCCGTCTGCGTCAAATTGACCAGGCAAACTTGGAAAAAGTCCTTGCTGTAGTGGACAACAGCATTAATATGCTTTCTTCACGCATTTACACCTTAGACAATATTGTTTCTTCTGTAATAGATATTGTGCAAAGTGATGTTTCTGTGTTATATCATGGTCAGAATCAGTTACGGTCGGTCATGCAATTTGCTTGGATGTTGCAGACACTGAAAATGGGTAAAGTACCTTGGGATTATTTGAATGCCACTGCTTTATTTTTGCCTTTTAACCTGACTGATAAACAGAAGTTTATGTCCATGAAAGATGCTGTATATACGCTGTTACATATTGAACAATTGGAGCCTTTACCGTTCTCCGTAGCGGAAACGGACTCTGCTGTTTGGTTAATTCATGGCATTATCACTTTGCCCTTTTCGCTTTTTCAATTTAAATCATGTATGCAACACTTTCCTGTTTGCCGCTTTGAACCGCTTGGCAGTGCTTTTCTGCATGAATTATGGGTCCTGCCCTTTGCTTATCGATGTTTGAGGGAGGATAAAGAAGTTTTCCTTACTGGGGAGGAGTGTGATTCGGTAGTGGGTCACTCTCTAGTGTGCAAACACGTTAAATTACACGGCGAGTGTAACGTGTCAGCGCCCAATCTAGCTTGCTTTTTAAAAGGGACCCCAGTACCATCTGTCACTCCTGTCTTTACATTGCTTACTAACGGCAGCTATCTCATTTTAAACAATCAAGACTGCTGTGGTTTGCGGGGCCGGTGTCCCATACTTGGTAACTGTTTCCCAGCCCGTAACTTGCTGTAGCAATGTCCTTTTCCCGCCCCCGCAAGGGAGTTTAGCTTCTTCGCTTTGGTCTTCCATTCCGACTTTGAAAACAGAGTTCAACAAGTTGAGCAGGCTCAAAGCCCTTTTATTCCAACAGGAGGTGGCCCTCACTTCCGCCTGTGAAACATTCAGATTGCAGGTGGCTCGGACCTCGAGTGAGATACAGTCGCTTCTTAACACTAACCTCCCACTTCATTTTGAGGAATTAATTCACCAAATATTTAATGCAACTGATACGACAGGCCTTGCCCATTTTTTTAAATGTGTGGGATCTGGCCTGGTCTCTTCCTTTCAAACTATATTCGGGGTGCTACCGGCTTTTATTCATTCTATCTTTTCCAGCGTTTTCGGAGGGTTCCCCTTAATATTAGCGCTGGCAGCTGGTGTCCTGCTTCTCCTCCTTGTGCTTCGCAATGGCTGCTCACTTTGTGGCTCTGCACAGGCCGGCCCGGCTACAACTGTGCCGTGATCGCCTCATTCATGGATTGACTACTTGGTTAGTCCCTACTCCACCGTCTGGCATACAGACTCTTTTTTAAGCTCAAAGTGCCTTTAGCTTTTTTTCAAACTTTCACTTTTTTTTTTCTCTCCGATTTGTTTTTTTTTTAGAAAGTCCCTTACCAATATTTTGGGCAATGCCTGACTTTTGAACTCTGTTTTTGTTCTTCTGTCTATGTCCTACTGACTTACCAGGGAGAGGGTGTTATATGGGGTTATATAGCCCTTAGATACATTGTCGACATTGCTAAGTTAGCATGAGTTTTACTTGCCCTATGCTGCTGCTTTTGCGCACGCCTCTGCTAAGAGTTTGTTTTTGCGACACTTTGCCTCTGCCCTGTACATGATAACAGATTGTTTTTCACGTTCTCAGCTTTCCCTTCAATTCTGTCTGAACATAATGTGCAAGGTCGGTCAACAATGTCTCTTGTTATTCTGTTCTGGTCAGTCCCTATTACCTAGACAAAACATGTTACCAACAGCTGCAATGTGGAAGAATCGTGCTTTGATACAACGTTGTTGCATGTTTTTGAAACACTCTCGAAGAAAGCCGTTCCATGGAGCTGAGCTCTACTGTTCCTATGATGTAAACCTTTGCGTTTAGGCTTTCAGGTAGGGGTCTGCTAATAATGCCTAGAGATCTTCTGTTATATTAAATAACTTCTTACTGCCGTGGGGAGGGTGATTAGGCCCAGTTATTTTGCCTTTTTCACAGTCTTTATAAAATGATGACTCCTTTTATATTCTATGGTATTGTAACAATGCTAATGATTCTGGCCTTATGCATTTTGCTGCTAGTTGTGGTTCACATACTGTTTTATGAATCACTATAGTCAAAATAAACATTTTTAACTTATTTAGTGACTCTGATTATTTTATTGTGGACAAGTACGTGAGAGTGAAAGATTGTCTTGTTCCCGCGACTCTGTGGTGAGTCGGGAGTGCTCGTGTTCTGGGTTGTCTAAACATTCGTAGCTTCTTGATATTTGTAGGAGACCGAATGAGACACTATTGCTAGTCGGTTGGGATTTTGGGTACTAAGGTGATAGGAGGTACACCCCTACTTACTGAGGTCCTGTTTTCTTGTGCATAGTTCTGTGTATGAGCAGAATCCCCGCAACAGCAGCACCCTCTGGCACTCCACATGATGCCGTTTGCGCTGATTTTACAGCACAAGAGAAACTCCTGGCACTAAAAATCAGCATGAACAGCAGAATGTACCGGACTCCGCAGCTCACAGAGCTCCGTGTAGCATGACTCCGTAAACTGCGCGCAGGCCTAGTCATACCCCCATCAGAAAACACATGGCTGAAGAATTTTAGCTTTGTCTTATGAAACTCATACTTTTCTGCATTCAAAGTCAAACCTGCTTCTGCAAGTAAATGACATACTTGTGTAAAAGCTTTATTATGTTTTTTTGTGTAGCTCCAAAAACCAATGTCATTGCTGTAATTGAATGCATTCATGACAGGCTGTATGATAGGTCAACTGATGTCTTGAAACAGTTCTGCAGCGGATGACACAAAAGCTAAGGGCCTGATTACAACTTTGGCTGTGTGGAAGCGGCCCGCAATGCCGGTGCCCCTCCCACACCGCCAAAGTTGACCACTGCCCACCCGATTATGAGTCATCTTGTGGTCTGGCGGGAGAGTGGTGCTGCAGTCCTGCGGCAGTGCAGTTCAAAGGCTCATATGTGAGCCTTTGAACTGCAGCGCCGAGGTAGTGCCAATTCAAGTTCCCGCACGGCATGGACGTTTCAGTCCATGCCATGTAGGAACTGAGGTGCATGCACACCGTGGGTCACAATATGTGCCCCCCCTGCATGTATACAAATGCCCTGAGGCAACAGGGGGCCCTGTAGGGCCCCCTTAGTTTCCTCACCACCACAGTTTAAATGGTGGGCTCACCGCCATGAAAACTGTGGCTGTGAGGAAACTCACAATATGCTTGGATGTGCTGCAGCGGCACCACCAGCATATTCCAGGGCCAGACCGCCATGCCACAGCTGAGGGATCATGGATCTCCGGCTGTTGCGGTGATCCTGCTGCTGTGGTACCGCTGCACTCGTAATGCAGCGATCGGATCACCAGTGTAACAGTTACCGCCATGCCACCGCAAGTTTGGACCGACAAACTCATGATCAGGCCCTTAGTCTTTTGTATCAAAACAGACCAACATGTCTGGAAAAGGTTATAATGTACCTGAAATCTTCGTTGAGTTCCAACTGATGATAACCGTTATTTAAATAAAGGCGAGAGAAGACCTTTGCACCCTTTAGTTGTGTTATCATGTCAGCAATGTATGCACCTGGATATCGTTCTTGTTCAATTGACTTGTTTGCCTGACTCATGTCAATGCATATGAGCATTGCTCCTTCACTGTCCTTTTTGGGCACTACCACGATGGGAGCAACTCATGGCACTGGACCAGTAGAATGCTCAATTATATCATGCTTAAGTAACAAATCAAGTTCTTTTTCAACAATATCTTGGATATGAAAAGCAATTCACCTATGTTTCTGAGCAACAGGATGGACGTCCTCATTAATATGCAACTTTATTTTCATAGTCTTAAGCTTTCCCTAGCCATGAAACAACGAAGAGAACTGAATTACTATTTCATGGTGAGCATTCATGTTGTAGTTCACGGAAATGAATCCCATATCAGTAGCTGTGCTGAAGCCAAATAGACAGGCACTTTGTGTTGTTCCTTGAAGCACATGGATGAGTCCTTCATTTTCTTGTGTTTCATCGTTGCTACAAAATAACCTTGACTTTTGAAGGATGTTGAAGAAGCCCATGTATACACTTTGGTTTTTAATGGCATAAGTTGTGGTAAGGGATGCAATTCATTCTATTTCTCCTCAGGCATAATGTTTATCAATGCACCAGTGTCGATGATGAAAGGTATCGAGCAACCCTTACTTTCAGTGTAATTTTTGGACAGTATTTGAAGCACTTTGGTGCTTTGGCATATTGACTGTTCTTTGACTGACATTTCTTTGCACATGCGGCCAGTCCGACATCCGCATGCTTTTCTGAAGTAAACATCGACATGGCACAACCATCTTCTTCACTTTCGCCTTATACTGATATGGATGAACTGTTTGACTTTGATTTAGATGACAATCGACTTGGTTCAGTGTCAATATGTCGTACCTGATGCCTCCGCTGGGCCTTGTGGGTGCTTCTGGAATGTTCCATGGGCCATTTTGTCTTCACGCCATGACGCACTTGTTTTTCCTTTTGCTTTGCACACCGTTACAAACTAGGACTCCTTCCCACATCACTCACGTTTGTCCAATGCCAGGACATTTGTCTTTGTGTGGACATGAAAATCCAGATCTAAAACATAACTTCTTTTTACATGTAGACATCACCTTGTGTCCTTCAGTCTTTTGCTTTGACTTACTTTTCACACTCATGACTGATTCATTCTGGGAACCTCCGGCCTCCATGTCAGCAGCTTGAACGGCATGGTCTTCAGCTCTAGCAGCCATCAATTATCGTTCCAGACTCAAAGTTTCTATCAGCATTTTCAATTTGGAGGAATCAGACAAGCATGCATCAATGACCCTGAGGCGTATGGCCTCTTCATCATTAAATTAATTGAACTTACAGTGTTTGATGAGTGTGTCAAGTCTCTCTACAAATTAATCAATGGTTTTCTCCAACTTTCTATCATTCTTGACTGAAAATATATCTTTCATAGTCAGCATTTGGCACTGGATTGAACTTGAGATTCAAGGTTTCTTTAATCTGACTTTATGTGATTCCTTTGTCAGTTTGAGGCTTTTTCTTTATGACTTACTTTATGTCATCACCAGCAAGAGTTTTGAGGTATTTGATAATCTTTTTGTTATCAGTCTCTTCAAATGCATCAATGAAATCATCAAATGTCTCTATCCACATAGTGCATTGGTTGCCAATATTTTGCTTTTGGCGGTATCGAATGATGATGGTGGTTTCAAGAAAGCAGCAATGGTGTACACCAGTGTGGAACTTAATGAGGCGAGACGTGGTGGTCTTTTGGCCACTGCTTCTAGCTAATTCTCTTCATGACCCTGTGACGTACTGGCCTCTGGATCTTCCTTAAGGATAACTGGAAACGTGATTTTGTTGTTGTACTCCATCGGAACAACAATCTGCCACTATTCCGGACTCCTCACTGACTTTCACACTTCAAAGATCTGTGGAGTTGTTCTGAGCCCCAATCAGTGGCTTTGGTGGCTCGCCTCTTCAGGTATGGACAACTCTGTGAGCATAACCCCAGGCACTTGTCCTTGACCTGCTGTGCCCAGTGCTACAGTATGAAAACCCTCTTTAAATACATCTGGTAAGCAGACAGCTGTTTCTTGCATCTAGGCCTCTTTGCTCCTGACATCTCTGTGTACTTGCTTACACCTGGTTAATCTCTGCCTTGCAGCACTTATAATCGCAGGGTTATCTTGTACTTGGCTGTTGCTTTGTAATTTTTGACACAAGGTTAATCCCTGCTTGGCAGCCCTTGTAGGCAGAGTTATTTTTCCATACTAGGTATGGCTCCATGTTGCGTAGTAGCGCAGTACCTTATGTATGTCCCGACCAACAGGGTCTCGATCAGCAATGTGTAGATTCTCTGCAAATACTTTAGCTTTCAACTGCTTAACTGGAACTGCACTTTGACTTCACATGCATTCAGCATCAATTCCATACCTCGGCGCCAGCCATATACAAATCAATCGCCACCCTGTTCCCCATGGGAACAGTCCAGCCCAACAGAATGTTGAACAATGTCAAACATTCACCCCAGTACAGAGATCTGGGCCTAGATCCATCGTTTTTTTGCTAACCATGCCATTCCAGTTTAAACCCAGCCATATGCAAATCAGTCTTGACCCTGTTCCCCATGGGAACAGTCCAGCCCGAACTGCCAGTCCACGTTCTCCCTGGACTGAAAAAGCAAGCATTCCTGGACCGGTTTCGGGGTTTAACCCCTCATCAGCGAGGCTAGCTTGACTCCAGTGGCATGGAGATCACGGGACCCACGTCTGGGCATACCCGTCCCACTCGGGGTGACAAATGCAAAAAGAACAATTGATGGACAGAATGTTGAACAACGTCAAACATTCACCCCAGTACAGTGATCTGAGCCTAAATCCATCGTTTTTTTGCTCCCCATGCCGTTCCAGTTTAAACCCAGCCATATGCAAATTAGTCTTGACACTGTTCCCCATGGGAACAGTCCAGCCCGAACTGCCAGGCCAGGTTCTCCCTGGACTGAAAAAAAAGCATCCTAGGACCGGTTTCAGGGTTTCACCCCTCATCAGCCAGGCTAGCTTGACTCCAGTGGCATGGAGTGCACGGGATCCACGTCTCGGCATACCCGTCCCACTCGGGGTGACAAATGCAAAAAGAACAATTGATGGACAGAATGTTGAACAATGTCAAACATTCACCCCAGTACAGTGATCTGGGCCTAAAGCCATAGTTATTTTTGCTCCCCATGCCATTCCAGTTTAAACCCAGCCATATGCAAATCAGTCTTGACCCTGTTCCCCATGCGAACAGTCCAGCCCGAACTGCCCAGCCAGGTTATCCCTGGACTGAAAAACAAGCTTACTAGGATCGGTTTTGGGGTTTCACCCCTCATCAGCCAGGCTAGCTTGACTCCAGTGTCATGGAGAGCACGGGACCCAGCTCTGGGCATACCCGTCCCATTCAGGGTGACAAATGCAAAATGAACAATTGATGGACAGAATGTTGAACAATGTCAAACATTTACCCCAGTACCGAGATCTGGGCCTAAATCCATTGTTTCTAGGATGCTCGTTTCCGTTCCAGTAAAGACCTGGCTTGGCAGTTCGGGCTGGACTGTTCCCATGAGGCACAGGATCAAGACTGATTTGCATATGGCTGGGACTGACCTGGCGTGGCGAAGTGAGCTAAAGAACGGTGATGAATTCAACCCAGACCTGTGACTGAGGGTGAGTGTCTGAAAAGTTTCAGCGCTCCGTCCATCATCTCCTTGTGTTTGCTTTGTTAGCCCTAAGTTGGCAGGGTATGCTGAGACGTGGGTCCCTTGCTCACTTTGCCACTGAATTCAAGCTAGCCTGGCTGATGAGGGGTGTTACCCCGAAACCAGTCCAAGGATGCTCGTTTCCGGTCCAGCAAAGACCAGGCTTGGCAGTTCGGGCTGTACTGTTCCCATGAGGCCCAGGTCAAAACTGATTTGCATATGGCTGGGTCTGAACTGGGGTGGCGAAGTGAGCTAAACAATGTTGATGGATTCAACCCAGATCTGTTACTGGGTATGAGTGTCTGAAAAGTTTCAGCGCTCCATCCAGCATCTCTTTCTATCATCTCCTTGTGTCAGCTGGAAGGACAAGCCACCTGATATCCCTGATGGACTAAGGACTTTGCCTGTAGCTCACCTACATAACTAGATGGGTCCCTTCAGGACTAGTGTCACTGGCCCAGATATGCCACCCGAGGATCCTTTGGGGAAGACTTGAACTCTACTGGCCCCAAGGTATCTTAAAAGAAATGACCAGGAGGCCATGGAACCTGTGAATACTTTTGCCAGATCTCCGCATAGTGCGCCCTTTGGAGGCTAGAAGGCCTGTTGGAAATACTTCACTTGCCAGAAGGAGCAAAATGAGACCACAATCGACCAAATTGGCCCAATGGGTCCCAAGATATCCATTATTAAAGACTTTGACCCTTGCTCAAGAGACGTAGCATAGGGGGTTCTGATGCAATTTCTGAAAATACACCCGGGGTGGGCCAGTGCCTGAGGGCCAGCATGAATAATTATTTATTTTGGGGAGTGATGCGGGCATGCCGCCCCCCCCCTTACTGAGCCAAACCTCAGCCCCGTGGACCCCATCCCCCAGGGGCTGGAAGTGGAATCTACACCCTACAGTGTTAATTCAGTGCTGTATTGAGACCCTATGCCTGGACCCCAATTTCTAAGGGAAAGCAGTGGGAGGCACATCTCCCCCAGCCAGAAAAGCTGCACCTGCAGAGGGAGCAGCAACAGGAATGCTGGCTCATGCGAGTCGCACTCACTGTGAGTGAGAAGGCGGGGAGCTGGTAGGGCAACCAGGAATGGGCTTGTCACACTACCCCAGTCTGGACCATCTGCACCTGGGTGACCCATTGCCATGGGTACCCAGGATTACAAAATAGTAAATTAAAAAATAAAAGGGAACAGATGTGTGGCGTGAGGTCGCAGAATAAACACTGTGTCTGGAGTCGCTCATTTAATATTCATCGCTTCCGGCTGAGAGCGCCTCCTAAAGCCCCGTGAGGGCCATTCTTTGCCTATTTTTGTCTAAGTGGTGCAACAAGGAGGGGCAGGGGCACATCCACAGTTTACAAGAAATGCTGGAGGGACACTAAGAGGGCAGCAGCCCGCCCATACTGTCATATTGGAAACATGTCCTACGTTTCTGGAGATATAGAAATTAGAACCCCCCCAGGCCAGGTTCCATTAATTTTAAAGCACTCTGAGAGCTAAGCTTTTGCTGTAGTGCTCTGGAGAGTAGGGCCCACTAGTTGTTGGTCCTACCGCTCCATTATGTGGCCTGAGAAATGTACAAGAAGGGCTCTGACACCATTTGAAGTTGTTCCAAAATGCTTTATTAAGAGTACTTTATTGACAATGAAGGTCGGCGAACATTGCAATGCCTTCAATTGATAATGAATGTCTTAGGATTCAACATTAAAACCAATGGAATTCAAACATGTGATTATTTTTCTTATAGCATAGTGACTCCTTGACAAAGCCAATAGGCTTGTTTCACTTCAAAGGACACCCCATTATTGTAACGTTCTATCTGGTATAGGTGGGAGGGGGCACTGTGATTTTGGGGTCCAAGACTCACTAGGGGTAAAAATGTAATTTCAGAATGTCATTAAATGTATTGCCATATGCCTGATGTGTATATTTGTAAATTAATATGTAGTATTTAGTAGAGTGGTGTAGTAAATGTACTTTTCCTTTTTTGAAGAAAAAGCACTGACGGGACGATTGTGTATTGAGTGCTGTTGCATACCAGCAGATGGAGATTACTAGCCCACACCACCTCCCCTCAGTAGGCTTTGAAATGCTCTGTTTTGCTACCCTGAGTGAGTGAAGTGCTACAATGGGGTAGTTGGTTCCTAGTAAGGCAACATTTGAGGACCTATTGCTTGTGCAGGACTCATATCCTGCACAATTAATACCCACATTTCTTACAATCATCATTTCTCCTTAGTGTATGCTGTTCTTGTCCAATTTCAACTGATGTTTGAAAAGGCTGTTGTACTGTTGACCTCCTTTCTGCATTTTATAACCACTCATGCACCCCACCGCCCACCCTCGGTCCACCTGTTTTCGAGCTGCATAAGCCCTCTGTAGTGTGGTTTGTGGACTCATGGACTGCATCGCTAAGTTAGCTTAGGCCTAGCTGCCATGATGCCTCTTTGCGCACGTTACTTTGTGCCTTTGTTTTCCAGCCTCTGCTATTTTAGAACTGTTTGCCTTTCACCTTTCCTCCTGTTCCCTTTGGGTTGCGTCTGCACATCATGTACAAGGTCGAAAAACAATGTCCCTTGTTCTTGCTGATCTGGTCAGCCTTTCGCACTTAGACATAACACTGACTGCAGCTGCACTTGAGAAATTTGTGTGCTTTTAGTATTGTGATTTCAATGTTAGAGACACTTGGAGAACAACCTTTCCAGAGAGAAGAGCTGTGCTTGTCTGATGATGTAAACCTTGCATCTAGATCTGGAGGTATGAGGGTCCGCCAGCCAAAGCCCAGAGGTCTTCTGTTTTTATAATAAACTAGTTATTAGCACGGGGAGGGTGGACAGGTCATTTAGCCCTATATCCACTGTTTTTATAAAATGCTGTCCCCGTTTGTATTCTATGGAATTGTAACTATGCTTATTATTTTATTCTTATGCATTATGCTGATAGTACTGGCACGTGTACTGTATCTTAGAGCACGATAGTTGAAAGAAACATTTAAACTATACAGTGTCTCTTATTATGCATGTTGTGGACAGGTATGAGTGAGTTACGAAAGGGTGTCCTTGCTCCCGCGAGTCCTGAGAAAGAGAGACCGTGTTCTGGGTTGTCTAATCATTGGTAGCTGCGCTGCTAATGAGACGCTAATGCTAGTCGGGTTGGGATTGTGGGAACTAAGGTGTATTGTTGGCTCACCACTATACTCCGAGGTCCTATTATCCTGTGCATAGCTCTGTGTATGTGCAGAATCCCTACAACATGGCGCCACCAACGAAGTGGGCTTATCTGCGAGACGCTTGAGTAGTTCTTGTGCTTGTCCACAACACCCTTTGCCGACGCTTCCGGAGGTGTGTGTGAAGGTGGTACCTCCTATATTGACATTTTTATAGGTTCTTTCAAGCTTGAAGTTGTTAAAAGGTGTTTAAATATACCCCTATATTGTGCTGCCTCTTACTACTAGGTTATCGAATATTTTTAGCCTTACATGGCTACCCAAATTGCGGCACATAGCCGTGCAGCGCTCAAAGCTCATTTAGTAGCGTATGGAGTGCCTGACGCGGGTGTCGATCTGATCTTTGTGGTACAAGCAGATCCAGCTTACCACTTTGAGGTGTTTTACTCTTGGATTACCTTTCCAGCGGTGGATGGGACTGACAATACGTTCCATGAATATACAGCAACCGCACTTCCTAATCTTTATAGTCCTTATCGGAATCTTGAAGTACCGCTCACGGCATGGCAACACCGTGTTTGGTTTGATGGCGCCCTCCCCCAACCGGTTACAACGGTTCGTTTAGGCCCCTTATCGATTGAAGGGGCCACTTGGCCTGTTTTGGCCGGGTATACCCCACATCCGCGTTATATGACGCTGCCGCCGCTGAACTGCGCGATTTGCATTCGTCTTTGATACGAGTGCATAGAGCCTTAGTACAGTATGTTACAGGCATCGTCCAGGCAGCCCCGCCTGGAGTAGCGGCACATCCAGCTGGGCCTGGCGGCGTAACCATAAGTTCCGTCATGGTTAATTCGGTGATGGGCAAGCGCCCACAAAATAAGGACGATCTACCTTATTGGCTTGCAGAAAAATTTGACCAGCTGGAGGCCGTTTTTCCAAATACTTCTCCTGTGGAAAAACACAGGATTTTGACGATAAGTTTGCCAAAAGATTTAATTCCCGAGTTGGCAGATTGCAACAACTGGGGTAAGGTATTCGCAGTAGTATATGCGAAGAGTTTCGGCACTCCTTCCATGACAGTTCTCCCCTCTGTAATTAAACGAGTGCAGGATGAGCATGGCCCTGAGGCGGCTGTGGAATTAGGGATGAGACTAGTGGGAGTGTTCGATGTAGTAGCTGAGCTGATCCTTGCAAATGTCAAGGGCGATGCAGTTAACTTTCAAGTAGCTAATGCTGTGGCTTTGGTCCCAGAACCGGACAAGCCACGCGAATTACCGAAAATTATTGCACAAGCTTATAAAACCATAGGCCGCAATAGCCAGGGAGTTAAACCTTTTGCTAAAACGCAAACACAATCGCAGCCACAACCAAAAACTCAATCTGAGAAAGATGAGAAACCGTTCTTTACTAAAAAGAGCTGGAGGTTGAAAAAACAGGGTAAGCAACAGAAGACGCAGGGGTCGCGAGGCGCTTCCCCAGTTTCTGTATCTTCTGAATGCACATATGATTTGCGCGATAGAGCGAGAATAAAATCTCCAGAGAGATTTCAGGTCCCTGACCCGCGTTCTCCTCGTTCTTCGCAGGCACCAACGTCATCACAGACTGGTGGAGGAGATCGCACGGATAGAGGTAGGGGTCGGGAGGCCCCGCCAAGACGAGACCAACCTCGACAACAAGTCAGAGGGAAACCAGAAGAAATACAACCTTCTCGCCCACAGTTTCAGAAGAAAAAAGTTGCAGCTGTAACAGCGAGGTATGCCACAGACGGTGCGAACGAGACTCCTGAATTGGACGTGGGCAGTGACGCTCCTAGACAGCGCCGCGGAAGTTACCATAGTGCGGGAGGCACTATGTCCTCATATGGAGGCGACAGCAACTGAAACATTCATTACTGTCGAGACAGCAGACACCAGAGTGGCACCCCCTGACAGACTATATAATATTGTCATTCAAATTGAGGGTGACATACAGCGTGTTATTAAAGGGATTTTTTGGGAGAATCTGACCTCTTCTTACGACATTTTGTTGGCGGAGGCGGATTGGCCGCCCCCATTCATTCTTGCTGCACGTAGAGGGGAGGAGGTAATCCTTCCGAGCTTTTCTCGTCATGTCCCCAAGGACAAAGCGGAGGCTCTCGCAGCTGAGTGGGCTGTGTCCCTGGCTCCGGCGTTATACCGCAACCACGTGGGTTGGGATGAAGACTCACACCCCCATGATATTCCTTTGCGGTCGCTGCCACAGCCACAACCCCAATATCCCATCAAGCGGGAAGCCAAGGGTCCCGTTTCCGACATTCTGACACAGTTAGAATACCAAGGAGTAATTGAAACATGCGTATCACCCATGAACAATCCCCTTTTCGCGGTTTCTAAACCCGATGGATCGTACCGCCTAGTTTTGGATTACCGGCATTTGAACTCTCACTGTCGGACCTTTGCGGTACAAAATACCCATAGTTCTGCGCTTGTAGACAGTCTTGTTCGTAAAAAATATAAAACGACACTTGACCTGTCCAATGGATTTTACACGCACAACTTGTCCCCGGAGTGTAGCCAATGGAGCGCTTTTACCTCCGGTGGTAAACAATTCAAATTCCGGCATCTCCCTATGGGCTACAAAAACAGTCCAGGTGTATTCGCTGCCCATGTTGTCTCTTTGTTAGACGGCATAGACCCAGATGCATGTTCGTACGTCGATGATATTTACCTGACAGACGACGAATTATACCCGCATCTTTCCCGAGTGGACCGCATTATTCACGAGTTTGCGGTCTTAGGTTACAAGTTTAACTTTGGCAAATCTCACATTGCTGAATTTACCGTTTTGTTTTTGGGCTATGAGCTCAACAATGAAGGTAAGGGCTTAGCCCCTCATTTCTTGGAGAAATGCGCACTTTTGTGCCCTCCAAGCACACTGAAGAAACTTCAGTCCTTGCTGGGTTTTCTAAACTTCGGGCGTACTTACATTCCTGAATATGCCCAGCGTATCAAGCCTCTTTATGCCCTGATACAACCAAACTTTTCGAAGTCATGCTGGCTTCCCGAGCATTCCTCTATACTGCAGTCTTTGCAGTCTGATCTACTTGAATCTAAATTCTTGTTGACGCGTGACAACCACACCAACCTGGTGATTAGAATCATACCAGGGACAGTGGGTTTCACGTACTTGACCTTTAACGAAGGTGACACAGTACCTATTGCATACAAGTCACATCTTTACACTTCGGCAGAGTTGCGATTTTCCTCTGTGGAGAAAGTTTTGACAGCAGTGCAAATGGCGATTCTAAAGGAACGCGCACTGGCACAGGGAAAACGCATTTTGGTGGTAACACCATATCCTGCCCTTGAGGCAGTGACGAAAGCCAGTGTACCGAACTCTAAGGCTTTGCATCCCCGTTGGATACAATGGGCTACATCCCTGACATCTCCGGATGTCACTTTTATCTTTGATTCTTCACTTCAGACACAGGAGTTTCTACAGTATGAATTTGTTCATCCGCCTCCTCTGTCTTTGCTACCGCTTGAGGAGTACGAATGTATTATCTATACCGATGGTTCGCACAACCGGCCACAGGTTCCAAGCATGCTTATTCAGCAGCATGTGCTATTGTTGCAGGAACTATGGTGAACGGTGAGTTCAAACAGACTGTAGTGCACACTCAGGCACTAGGAGACAGTACTGCACAATTGGCCGAGCTGCGTGCTTTGGTGCTCGCACTGGAGTTCGCTAATCCTGATGTGACCACTCTTATTGTATGTGATTCTTACTACTGTGTTCAGTCTTTCAATGACAATCTATTCTTTTGGTCACAAAATGACTATAGAGATGCAAAAGGCAGTACAATTAAGCATAAAATGCTTTGGGTTCGAGTTGCAGATCTGAAACAACGTCTGCCTCTCACACAGGTGATACACACTCTTGGCCACCAGTGTGTGGGTGCACACGCTGTTGGTAACGGTTTGGCAGACGACGCTGCCAAATCAGCAGTAGCCACGTGCACAGTAGCAGCAGTTACAAGATCCATGACTAAAATCGATAAAGATATATTGGCAGCTATTGCTGCAACAAAAGAAGGTGCGAAATACCCACGAGGTTTCCCTTCCAAATACTCTTATCAATTAGGTCCCGAACAGGCTCCTTACGTAAGAATTCCAGACGTTGGTGATCGGCTGATTCCCAACGCGGACCGCAGACTTTCCTTGATAACTGCCGCACACGAAGGAATGGCTTCAGCTCATGCTGGTGTGTCTGCGACGGTTTCCATCTTGCAGCAGCATTACTGGTGGCGTGGTTTATATAAACAAACCCGTACTTATGTGCTTTCTTGTGACGTTTGTCAGCAGATTAAGCCTTCCACGGTTACTCGACCACCACAGACCCCACTCTGCATTTCTAACAGACCTTTTGGGTGTGTTTACCTGGATCACTGCGGTCCATTCTCTTCTGACACTGCATATAAATACATCTTAGTTGCAGTAGACTCGTGCACACGTTTCATCTGGGTCTGGCCACAACGGAGTGCTGACGCTTGAAATGTCATCAGGGATTTGCGTGTCTTTGTGGGAATTTTCGCCTGAGGCACCTTCCATTCTGACCAAGGTCCAGCATTCGCCTCTAAGGCTTACAAGGACGCAATGGGTTCACTGGGGGTGCAGGTGAAATTTTCGTCTCCGTATCGGCCTGAGGGCAATTCGATTGTTGAACGAATGAACCGTGACTTAAAGCAATCCTTGACATCTAGAGTCTTAGGTACTGGCAGGAACTGGCTGGCCCACTTGTATAGCATCCAACGTGCACTTAATAATCTCCCTAGAAGACTTCTGGGTGGGCGGACCCCATACGAAATGCTCTTTGGCATAAGAATGTTTGTGCCTGACCTTGATGGTCTAGACATGGCGGCGCAATCCGCAATCTTTGACGTAGATAATCATTCTACTATGTTACAGGACTTACAAGAAGCCCGAGACAAACTAGCAATCGCACATTTACCTTCAGCCACAGACGCTGCGCTGCAGATTCCGGTTGCCGGCTGGCTTCCGAAAGTTGGAGACCTGGTCCGAGAGAAGGTGGAGAACAAAAAAGAATTTGGCCCCTCTTATCGTGCACCGGTTCCAGTCCTTGGCTTGAAGGGTACTCGTACAGTCATCTTACCGCCGCTTCCTGGTCGCAAGGAAAACAGATACATCTCAGTGGAAAATGTCAAGCTACAACATCTGGCCGATCCTGAATAGTGTTACACCAGCGGTCTCTTGTCCTGTCATTTACCAGACAAATGTTTGTGGCCCTCCAGACCGAACGGTCACTGATGTTGCCATTGAGATGGTGGATGTGCCTGATCGCCTGCACAACGACCCGGATTCCCCCTGCAATGAGGAGACCGAGTACACCTACCCCGCCACCGAGTCTGTGGCTCATCTACCAACAACGCCACTGCACCCAACACGTTATTCCTTTGACTCGAATTCCACCTCAGCACTTATCCCGTCCAGATTCAGTATTTTTGTATCCTGGTTTAGAGACAATTTTTTGATCCCACCATGGACATACATCTGGTTGGTGCTATTCCTGATTTTTCTGTTCATGTCCATTGGCTTTGTCACAGTCTTTTTTCTACTCATTAATTGTCACTATTTACCAGAACGCTCTGCTGTGAACTGTGTCGCTGGAACATTGGCTCCGCATTCTTCATCTCACATCATGAAGCGTGACCACACATTTGTGAACATTTCAGCTTTTCCAGTTGCTGATGGCATCGTATAGGATGCTGTAAATTTCCAAATTCATGGACCAACCGAGATTATTAATGTACCAAATGTCCTCCGTGTTTCAATGGGTGATGTCGTTAAAAGTAATATTCATTCTGACGATTGGGATGTACATGCAGTTGAATCATTATTCACTGATTTGAAATATTATGCTGCTTTTAATGCTGAAGATTTGTACATGAATTCTGCAAGTTATGCCGATTTATATTGTTACCAGCATTGGGGCAACCACTTTCTCCATAAACCCAGTACCCTTCGGGGTCTTTTTAATTATACCCAATGGGAACATTGTCCGACCCCTTTGCCAGGTAGCTCCCAGACTCTTAGAAACAAGTTTACTTATTTTACAGATTTTGATAGGTCGAACCCTGGGTCCTATTACTTTAAATTAAACACAACGGCCACTCAGAAAATCATGTTAACCCACACCAAATTGCTGTATTCGGGTTCCTTTTTAAACTCCTTGGCTGTGGGTGGGTATGAACATTGGCGTGACACCATTGATTTAAAATCTATTTGGGGCTCCAAAGCATGGCAGGTGCAGGGCACAGAAGCCTTGCACCGTGCTTGCCTCATCCCTGCCCAAATTCTATTTTTAAATCAGACCATCTATCAAACGACATGTTGGGGATTGGCTACTTCCAAACAATTGAATGCACCCTCCATTCCTGTTTTGTCTTCCATTCCAAACTACAGCTTGCTTTTCAATATTTCCATTGCCAATTTGCAGGCTTTGTTCCAGAACAATTCGTTTAATATATCTACTTTTGTTCAGTCGCCCTGGTTGGCTTGGCCAGTTTCATCTAATGCCTGCCAACTGCGTTTTCATGACACAGATCCTGGCTATAAACAGGATAGGCCAGATCCAAGGTTTTCTGACTCTCGTACTATTACAACATATTCTGTTGGTAAATTATGTAAACAGTGGTTGCAGCACTCTTCCTTAGATTCTATTAAACAACATTTGTCCCTCCTATCAGGCAACATTGATCTATCTGACTTTATTCTGGGGCCTCGTGGTCCTCGACCAAAAAGATTCATTTATGAGACTTACAATGAACTCTGGAAGCTTTCACAAATTGAAGCTGCTTCCCGTCTTCGGGAAATTGATCAAGCAAATTTAGAAAAAGTGCTTGCTGTTGTTGACAATAGTATTAATACCCTGTCTTCCCGAGTTTACACGTTAGAGAATATTATTTCCTCTGTTGTTGATATTGTACAAGATGATGTTTCTGTGTTGTATCATGGTCAAAATCAATTGCGTTCAGTAATGCAGTTTGCATGGACTATGCAAACCCTTAAAATGGGGAAAGTTCCTTGGCACTTTTTGAACACCACTGCCTTATTCTTACCTTTTTATTTGACTGAAAAACAGCAGTTCATGTCCATGAAGGATGCAGAATACACTCTGTTACATATCGAGAAAATAGAGCCCGTACCATTCTCAGTTGTGGAACTAGATTCTGCTGTGTGGCTAGTACACGGGGTAATCGCTTTGCCTTTTTCTTTATTTGAGTTCAGTTCCTGCATGAAACATTATCCTGTTGGCTGCTTTCAGCCTTTAGGCAGTGCTTTCCTGCATGAACTTTGGTCCCTGCCTTTTATGTATAGATGTCTTAGGGACGGGAAGGAAGTTTTTCTCACGGGGAGTCATGCGATTCTACGGTGGGTCATTCCCTCGTTTGCAAACACATCAAATTGCATGGAGCTTGTAATGTTTCGGCTCCGAATCTTGCTTGTGTTTTGAAAGGTATTCCTGCTCCTTCTATCTCTCCTACTTTCACTGTGCTTGCAAATGGTAGCTATCTCCTTCTAAATAATCAGGACTGCTGTGGCATGCTTGCCGGTATACCCTATATTGTAACAGTTTCCCACAGAGTTGTCTGCTGCAAAAATGTGCTTTTTCCTCCCCCGCTCGGCATCGTTGATAGTTCCATTTGGCCTTCCATTCCAACTTTGAAGGCAGATTTCAATAAATTGTGCAGAATAAAGGCACTATTATTGAATCAGGAGGTTATGCTCACATCCGCCCGGGAGACGTTCATTCTCCAGGTGGCGAGTACCCACAGTGAAATACAGGCCCTGTTGAACACCAACCTCCCACAACATTTCGGTGAACTGATTCACCGTGTTTATCAATGCTTCTCGCACCGAAGGTCTTGTGCACTTTTTTAAAGTTGTGGGTTCTGGCCTTGTTACCTCCTTTCAAACTATATTTGGTGTAATACAGGCTTTTAATCATTCCATTTTTTCCAGCGTCTTTGGCGTTTTTCCGTTGATCCTCGCTTTGGCGGCTGGTATATTGCTTTTGGTCTGTTTGCTACGCAATGGCTGCACTTCCTGGAGCCCAACACGACCACGGTCGCCTTCGGGTGCTCCGTGAGCGCCTCCTCGCCGGCTTCGGCGTCCTGCCATTGGCGACACTTGGTGTGTCCTATAGACTTTCTTTTCGCTTTGCATATTTCACTTGCGTGCAACCTGTGATGTCTTGCATCCGATGTCCTTTCTCCTGGTCCTTGGATTACTGCCTCTCCAGTACGTCTCTGTCTCGCCCGGATTTTGTCCAGTTGATGGGTCCCTTAGAGGCCCATGAACGAGACTGTTCCGGACCTGGCTACATGGCGCGTGCGGCTGCACTTGGAATTCTGGCACAATGGGATGTCTGGGCGGCTGCTCAGACTCTCCTACAACGAAGCAATATTGAGTATCACGCAAGTTGTCCCGCAATGCTGTTCGCTGCTCCCTCGTGCGTGGAACATGAATGCAGCTTTGATTTGTTGGACTGGATGGCATCTCTTTTTACTGACGAGTCCAACGATTTCCTGTTGGAAGGTGCGGCGTTTTTCTGCACTTACACTCTTTTTGATTAGTGGGTCTCCACGTTCAGCATCCTCTCCCACTGGGTTTTTGTTTGTTTTCTTTTTGTCCTTCTGGACCAGACTTTGCCATTCTGCTCCATCTATTTGAACTCTGTCTTCATCCTATGTCTTCGCCACTGGACTGACCAAGGGAGGGTGTAGTGTGGTTTGTGGACTCATGGACTGCATCGCTAAGTTAGCTTAGGCCTAGCTGCCATGATGCCTCTTTGCGCACGTTACTTTGTGCCTTTGTTTTCCAGCCTCTGCTATTTTAGAACTGTTTGCCTTTCACCTTTCCTCCTGTTCCCTTTGGGTTGCGTCTGCACATCATGTACAAGGTCAAAAAACAATGTCCCTTGTTCTTGCTGATCTGGTTAGCCCCTCGCACTTAGACATAACACTGACTGCAGCTGCACTTGAGAAATTTGTGTGCTTTTAATATTGTGATTTCAATGTTAGAGACACTTGGAGAACAACCTTTCCAGAGAGAAGAGCTGTGCTTGTCTGATGATGTAAACCTTGCATCTAGATCTGGAGGTATGAGGGTCCGCCAGCCAAAGCCCAGAGGTCTTCTGTTTTTATAATAAACTAGTTATTAGCACGGGGAGGGTGGACAGGTCATTTAGCCCTATATCCACTGTTTTTATAAAATGCTGTCCCCGTTTGTATTCTATGGAATTGTAACTATGCTTATTATTTTATTCTTATGCATTATGCTGATAGTACTGGCACGTGTACTGTATCTTAGAGCACGATAGTTGAAATAAACATTTAAACTATACAGTGTCTCTTATTATGCACGTTGTGGACAGGTATGAGTGAGTTACTGAAAGGGTGTCCTTGCTCCCGCGAGTCCTGAGAAAGAGAGACCGTGTTCTGGGTTGTCTAATCATTGGTAGCTGCGCTGCTAATGAGACGCTAATGCTAGTCGGGTTGGGATTGTGGGAACTAAGGTGTATTGTTGGCTCACCACTATACTCCGAGGTCCTATTATCCTGTGCATAGCTCTGTGTATGTGCAGAATCCCTACAACACCTCACTTTCATCTGCATTTACAATTATCTTCAAATTCTCTTCACTGTCTCTCTTTTTGACTTTTTTTTTCATTGGGCCACTCTTACCTTTGTTTTCTCCTAATAGTTTCTGTGTTGGTTTTATGTTTCCACATCTTGATTACTCAATTGTTTACTATATTTGATCCTCTCTGCAGCCTTCTGTATTAGACCATGCTGCCCAGTAGCCATCCCTATAGTACTCCAACAATGTTTGTAGATCCATTTTTTATCCATGTGCATCTAAACATCTTTTCCGTTGCCCCAATTTATTCTTTGATAATCCCTTCATCTAGGCACTACAGCAAAAATGTCCACTTGCTGTGCTCTCATAATCTTTTCCCTCAGCTGTTCATCAGTATGTTCTGGTCTTTGCATCACATAGTCTGTGCCCTAGTTGTCCCCTGCTCAGTACTGCTTCTCTCCTCTGTTTTGAGTTCCCTCATGTGTGCTAAATACATTAACACCCAAAAGAGAAAGAAAAAAATTGATTAAACTGCATGGTCAGTTTTAGATTGCTTTGCAGCTGTAAGTAGGGGTTGGCCTGTGCTCAGATGCAGATGAAAGAAGACAGGGACAATAAGCAGAAGGGATGACTGAGCATGATTGGTGGATGTGTGTTTGGCATGAATAGTAAATCTTATTAGTGGTCGATAGCCATGACAAAAACAGATCATATAGACTGCTGCATCTCATATTCTGCATGGTAAATTCAGTGTTCAGGGTCTGCTAGGCAGTGGGGGACTTGCAGACTGAGATCTCTAGTTTATTGCGGTCAAAGTGATCATTCGTTTCTAAGCCTTTGTAGTCCTAGGTATGTTAAAATACACACCACCATCAAAACCACAGACTCCTATTCCTTGCATTCACAAGCATGTACAGGACAAAAAATTCAAAAATGCTAAGATATAGTTTCAGTGGGGTCTGCGGAGCTGAAGATATTAATTAGCCAAAATATTCCTGCACATTCACTTGAATTGGCAGGTCTGAGCTAGATAAGCACATCTTGTGCGCAATAACATTTCCTGGTATTTGGAAGAAGTTCCATCACATAACACCTGAATCATATTGGTTTTCAGACATTGAAGCAGAACATGTTTCATCTGATAGAGAGGTGTTTCTACAATCTCAGTCTCTTGGTAAACTCATCAAAAATAATCACTCACTGATCGTATGAACCTTTGAATGTCAACTTGAAGCGTGAAAAAGGAGCTAACATGTCAAGTACAGTGAAACCAATGTGGCTCCACTAGAACAGAGAGGATGGTGTCCAAACATAAAGGGTTTTATTAACAATTTAGTTCAAGCCACAAGTTAAATCAATCAGCAAAACTGAAGGAAGCATATTGTAAGACCATGCATATCCAAATGACCATGCAGTCTGAATCTGTAAATAATCAGGAAAAATATACAAAATAGAATCACATACAGCAAACAAAATATCAACCAAGCAGGTTCCATCCGGGAACGTCCCTATTGTAAATAAAGTACTAAAAGTGTCAAGGAAAATTCTATGAGAAAGGCGTCAGCATCAGATGAATCAGGTTTAAGATACAAATAGAAACTATGAGTGCTCAAGCATGAAGCTCAACACTTTGGGCAGGGGAAATAGGCAAAGTTAAGAAGAAGGCTTCTCTCAGCGAAATCAGGACAGATTCTGCTCAAGTGTTCTAAAGATTACACAATAAAAGCATCAAGGAGGATTGTAGAAGGCTTCTTCATATCAGTTTCCACCAAACAAGCCAATCAGACAGGAGTATTCTCTGGGAGCAGGAAAACTCCCTAATTTCCCAGCATTCAAAAGAGTAACCATCCAAGTGACCTTGAATATAACATCAGTAGGGTCTGTCTGGTACAGGATGGTCTCTCCAACCCTCTCAGTCTTAATATCCAAGACCAACTTCTAATAAAAAGTTCAATAGTCTTATACAATAAATAATAAGACTATTCTAACAAGCACTGCACCTAAAGAGGAGAGAAAACAAGACACTGACAAGACATTTTATGAAAATGCAACATGCAAAACTTGGGCCTGGCTACAAGTTAGGTCAACATTAGAGTCAAAATAAATTCGAAATGAGCACAGTTAGCTTAAGTATATATATTTTGTACTTTTAAGAAAGGTATACATGTTCCAGATGGTTTATAAATTCATTAAAATTCAGCTAAATATAGGGGTGACTCATCTAATTGCATAAGTAGCCACACACTAAAAGTAATTAGTAAAATGCACACAAATTAATATAGTTAAACACATGCTGATTATATAAGTTGCATATAAAGGGGTGGGGCAATAAATCACACTGCTCTACATCTCCCCACACTTCCGCATCCATTGCCTATGGCTCTTTTCAAACTACGAATTCAAAGGCTTTAGCAGCAATCACTCTGCATAAGAAATTCCATTACGAATGCTGTGCATGCACGTACATGGCAACATTTGGGAGTAAAAATAAAACATTAACAAAAATTCACAAATTAGCAAATAAGTTAAACTTCACCATACGTTTATTTCCCATTGTCTGCAGATTCTTTCATTCGTTTCTATGCTCCCCCCTGCGAAACGCCTTATCAGGGGCGGCTCCTCCACTAAGGCAGAGGAGCGTCACCCCACTGCTCTGCGAGCAGTAGTTAAAAGAAAAGTAAAATGACAATAATCAGCATTATTATCATTTTAGTTTTCTGTTTCCTGGTGTGGGCGGGGCTGGACTGCAAAGGCAGGGGCCAGGAGGAGGAGTGGTTGCCCAATCTAAAGTGTGCATAACTGTTTGGCCGGCCCTCTCGGGCCGACCATAACAGTCATGCACACTTTGTATATTCTGCACCCAGGCTGCATTACAGCCTGGGTGCAGAACATGCCCAGTCCCCCATTCCCCGTCTGAGCGCTGGACCACGGTGCTCAGACCAATCACAATGCTGCTTTGCAGCGTTGTGATTGGCTAGGGTAGTCACAAGCCTGGGTGCTTCTTGGTTCCTGCTTCCCAGGAGCAAAAGGCAGCAGCGCCGAGCAGACCGAGAGGCGGTGGCCGGCCGATTGGCTGGCCTGAAGGTAAATGTTTTATTTTTTATTATATTCATTTACAACCCCCTCCTTCTCTCCCTGCCCGCCACCCCAGTAAATAGCGACCACTACTGCGCCTTATGATATACAAGAAAACATATATAGTGAAGGTGATGCTTCAGTATATATGAAATTTACATCTGTCACAAACTATTCCAAAGGAAACTCATGACATTATTTTTTCAATCTACAAAACATTACGGGGTTATTTTGATGTCGGTCGGGGTTGCCTCCTACTGACCTCCGTCGGCGGTTCCGACCGCCTGATTACGATGCAACTGAACAATGTTCGGTCGGATACTCACATTTCTCTATGGGAGCTTGTGTTACGGCCGTAAACCGGCAATATTACAGGCCCCCATAAAGAAACGGAGGGGTGTGTAAAACCCTGCACCCTGTGGCAGGCACCTCATGGTGACTGCCACACAGTGCATGGATTTACAGGGGGGCAATCTAGGTACCCCTCGGCCACCAACCGTAGGCCGTGGAGGCAAGGGGGCCCCAAAGTCACTTTCCGACAGCCTTTCCATGTCAGAAAGGCTGGCACAGAAAGACTGTGGGAAACCGACCTCATAATCCCGACGGCGGAAACACCGTCAATAGGGGATTACGGTGTGGTTCCGACCGGCCGGAAGACTCCGAGAGCCGGTGGGAACCGTGTTGGAATGACCGGCTGGTTCTCACTCCAACCACCGGTCGAACCGCAAACAGGGTGTGTCGGTCGCAAAGCCTCCGACCGCGGTCAGAAAGCTTCTGACTAGCGATCGGAGGCTTTCCGACCGACATCGTAATCAGCCCCCAAGATGTGAAGAAGTGTTTCCTATAACAAAAACATTTTACCAAATATTGCCAGAGTTTATCGCATAAAATACAGGGGCATATTAGCAAGACCGGCGATAAAATTATCGCCGTTTTAGCGGCAGGAAACTGCCGCTAAAACGTCGATAATGGGCTTGCTAATATGCGTTATAGAATTCCAATAGAAGCCCAGGTTAGATGTCCTGCACATCTAACCTGGGCTTCTATTGGAATTCTATAACGCATATTAGCAAGCCCATTATCGCCGTTTTAGCGGCAGTTTCCTGCCGCTAAAACGGTGATAATTTTAACGTGGGTCTTGCTAATATGCCCCACAGTTTTTCCGTTAGTTTCGCTAAGGAACATTACCAGAATTAGGTTATTCAGACTGTACATCTCTCACCTGCTTTTTCTGTATCTCTTATTGTAAAATTGGATAAATAAAAACCTGACAGATTTCAATTTTTATTTTGTCACAAAGCCCCTTCGCACTTGAAAACAATTGAAATCGTTATTAGCAAGTGGCGCCTTCCTCATTACTCATAACGCCGGCCAAATCTACAAGCAAAGCGAATTTTGATGAACACCAGTTCTGAAGTCAAGAATGTAGGTGGTAAAATATCACTATTGTGACACATCATTTGCTGAGCAAAGACAAGTAAAAGAGTGCATCTTCTTTGAGCCTCAGGGCACAACTGAAGGAAATCCATCTTCCTTGACTTCCAATTAAGAAGCCACGGATTTCTATCAAATTTAAAATGGAAATAATTTGCTTTTTGAAGCTAACTCCGCGACATCGTTGTTTGCATATAAATTTCATGTAGAAATATATTGCAAGGGTCCGGTTTTTTATATTACTTTTTGTAGTAATATTAAATAAAGGAACAGAATATAAAAAAATGCATACTGAAATATTCTTCAAGATTTGAAATCACTGTGAAGAAGGTTTTTCTTTCAAATTCCACGTTGTTTATTATCTGTTTACTAATCAGGTATACATTTTGTTCTACTTTGACCCTCAACTTTTAATATTTAACAGTAGATTTTACTTCTATTTTTTGTTTATCTATACCTTTCCAGTTTATTATTTTTTGGCAGTGGATATTTACACAGCTGCTGGCCATATAGCATGTAAGCTCTGCTATTTAGCCAAGGGCAGGCAAAGCATCTGGAACGTCACTATTTATCTGGCAAATAGTAAATATCAGAGGTTATGCACTATTTGACAAGGGACTGGACAAAAAGTTTGAAGTAGTCTATTTAGCGGACATGAACAAAATAAAAAAAGTGTCTCAAGGATGTGGCAGAGTGGTGGTCACCTTGTAATGGGGGTGCAGAAAAGTGTGTGAAGCATTTAAAAGTAGGTGCATATAAAAATACATAAGAGTAAGTACAAATGTAAGTACATTACCTAAGCTAAGGTATTTACAAATAAAATTCAATTTGCAATAAATGCATTTATGGTGGTATACAATTAAAATGAATGTAGATATCAATATGGTGGTATACAATTAAAATGAATGTAGATATCAAACAGTCTTCAGGTTAAGACACAGAGATGTTCTATGCTGCAGTCTGGGGTATTTGGATGATTATAATGCATGTTACATAAATATTTTCTTCACTCATGGGGACACATTTTTTCCCAGGGCACAAGTCCTAAAAAAAAGTAAGTGAGTGGACTAACCAAGTTAGGTAGTATGCAAGTTACATCATGGCGCGTGACACCACAGTGCATGACCTCATGCCGCGTGACATGCCTGGTCCCAGTATTGAATCAAAATAGCGTAGAGGGTTAATATGTCTCCTGCAAACCACAATCTGTAACACGCAGATGACAGATTGTTATTTTATGTAAATATGTAAGTGGGTTACTTGCAGGTCATAAATTGTAATCTTTCTAATATAGCACAGTAAGCTATCAAGAACATGTAGCTCCTACACCTTGTAACCCTCTCTGTCTTATGTAACACACCCTGCACATTGATTTGCACATATAAGATTTATTGTCAACGTATATGTATGTGTGATGTAAGCATTATGATACCCTGCATTCGGGATGAGTAGTGCTTTAGAGCTATAAAAGAAATCAAACAAAATAGCTATATTTAAATTGTCATTTGTGTAAATACTGAGACATTCCAATACATCTGACATACTTACAATGCATGCATATCTCCTATATACAGGGACTGAACAAAGTCAAAAGCATACCTCTCTTAAGTACTTGTGAAGTGATAAGCTGTGTGCCTTTGTTTTTTCTCCATTGCATTTAGATGCCAGGCTCCAGTTAGCTCCCAGACAGGATAATCCAACAAAAGGAGGCCTGATGGCCCCTTACTTTTATTATGGGTCCAGTTGCAATCTGATTAGCCAATTCCTTGCCTCCAGGTTGCTGCTTGGAGTGTAGCGGACAACGTGCAGGAGTTGCTAAATGGGTCCCGGTGTTTGAAAATTACACTGGGACATGTTGAGCATATTTCTATTTCTATGGATCCCAACCTCTTGGCATAGTAGATGACCCTGTGAAAAAAGTGGGTAGACGCCGCCTACCCAAGTGTACCCTTGACTCGTGCCCTGTTTTTTCTTGTTCATAATTCTTCTCCTGATGCTTGTTAAGGGCTGGGCTCATTTTGGGTTTCTTGTGGAAGGCCTTGTGCTTGATGTTTATTTTTATGGGGAAGACAGCAAGGACTGCTGTAGTGTAGCTCCTATTTCCCTAATAGGCTCTGCGCATTGGAATAATATATCCTATAGGTTTGACATAGGACTAAGGTCAGTATGTCCCTATCGAGTATATTAAACTTAATTACTTGTGCCAGCTAGCTCAGAGGCCACTAGAAACTCCTTGACAAACAAGAAGGGAGTAGTTTCTGGCAGCCGCAAAACATGACCACTTTGTTTCCCTTTAGAATCAGAACGTGTCCCAGAGTCGTGGAAACAATAGATAACTATTTCACTCAGCTCAATCGTGCATGCTTAGTTTTCTCCAAGTTACACAGAAAGAACAGACGGGCGTTTCAATAAAAGATTTATTGAACAGTCTTGTTTCTGGTGTAAGTAAAATGTGCTGTTACGATCACAAGACAGTATGCGAGATAAATAATGTACAGTGTGAGCAGTAGAAATAAATAATACTGCGATAGCATTATCTTTTAGTACATATGCCTTTACATAAATAACATAGACTAAAAATGCGAGTACTCATACGATGTGTTTCTAATCTAGTTCTACCCCAATGTACCTAACCTAACCTAGGTGTAGGGAGAGGTATGAAGTAGGTGAAGTATTCCTTACTATGGTAT